>CANYCX012231760.1:0-11570 GCA_948193385.1 Breynia disticha f. nivosa | reverse complement strand
TACCTAAACTATAGTGAAATTGGAGGAGGTTAGGCCAGCGAGGCCGAAGGTTCCCCTGCGCATGCAGCTTAATAGCCAGTGAGGATCGCTTACTGAGTATTTTAAATACTCACCTTCTATTTTGCTGTTAAATATGTGCAGGGTATCAGGTATCCGGGACGGGACAACATTATCGGCGAGACTAGCGGTGCGATACGGAAGGTCGGGCTCCAAATGATTTAATTATGGTGTATGCTTGTGTATGTTTTTATATCTATACATACGTTAGTATAGATGAGAATTATGTGTTGTCATATTAAATGATTTTCCGTTTCTGCATGATTAGGGTTATAAATGGTTTTCATTGTTTACCATTCAAAACGTTTTCCAGCTTCCGCGTTTTAAAGGATATTGTGTATTTAATACTCTGATTTATATGTCGCAACTTATGAACTGTGTTCTATAACTATTATTATAAAAAAAAATAGTGCGTTTTTCAGCTTTAATTAAAACTAAACTTTTCGGATTTTGGGTGTCACATCTGATGTAAATCTTGTATATGAGAATGACTTAAGACTCATAACCATGTAGATTGTGTAGATCTAATCCAAATAATGTATCCCAGACATGTATCCATTACTTCTGACTGACATCCATGCCCTTGTGTTTCGTAGAATTGAACCCATTAAGTTAGAAAGAGCATGCTAGTCTTAATTCACTGATTATTCCCACAGTAGTGATCGACTAAGGATATTTAGAATGAAATATCTCATTTCAAGGTCCTATAAACATATGCCTCACATATGCCATCTTAAGCATTTAGATTCTCATTCAAGGAGTTCTATCAATGTTTATGCACAGATATAATAGAAAGATAAAATAAAGTATCTTAATTTTCAATGTAGTTTATAGAAAATGTTTGAGCCAAGGACTAACACTAACAACATGCCTTCCTATTAGCCTTTAGACTTCCTTGATAGAATTTGGCAACTTCATATCTAAGATGGCTTGAACCTTTTTGGAATTGGCCTTAATCCCTCTTTTGTTAATCATTAACCCTAGAAACCTACCTGATTGAACACTAAAGGAACATTTGTTAGGGTTAAGCCTCATTTTATACTTTCTAATTACTTCGAAGAATTTTCTTAATCTTATTGCATAAGACTCAACCCCTTTACTTTTGATAATTATGTCATCAATTTATGTTTCCATTGCTGTGCCTAACAAGACTTTAAACACATTATTCGACATTCCTTGATATGTGAGTCCAACATTTTTAAGGCCAAATGACATGACACGATAGCAATAAGTCCCTTCTTTGGTGATAACAGAAGTTTTCTTCTCATTAGGATGATACATCCTGATTTGGTGATACCTTGAGAAAGCATCCATAAAGCTTAAAAGATCATATCGCAAGGTTTCATCAATAAGTTTATCAATGTATGGAAGAGGATATATGTAACATCCTGGAATTTATTTTATGAAAAATAATTAGTTAAATGAAGAAAATAAATGTTTAAATTGAGGTATGTGAAGGTTGATATAAGGTTGATATATGGTTGACAGGAAATGACCAAGGAAAAATGGAGGAATTCTGAAAACCAAAGAAGTACGCGGAGTGACAACAAAGTACGCGTAGTGGGCATGACCACGCGTACTTTGCCATCCATCACGCGTAGTGTTCTGTTTTTTGGAAAAAAAATATAAAGTTCGCTCGAATCAACCGACATTCAAGAAAACTCATACCTAAATTCAGAGAAAAACCTCAGAGGAGTTGAGAAAGTTGCAGAGGGGTTGTTCTTGAGTGAGAAAGATCAAATTAATAAGGAGAAACACTAAATCTAGCAAGAATTCAAGTCATTAAGGTAAGGTTGATAGTTCGTTTACAAAAGAATTATGAAGAATGTTGAATTTGAGGATTTATTTGTGTTTGAGCTAGAATTGTTGCTGGGAAAATGTGTTATTTGTTGAATTGGAACTTGAATATGGTTATGGAAATGATTTAGAAGATGTGAATTAGTAAATGGATGGAATGAAGCAAGATTAGGTTAATAAGGAAAACTGATGTATGGATGATTTTAAGCTTACAAATGATGTTTTTGATGATTTTAATGTTAGAATCAATGTATGAATATTTAGATAATGTACTGTAAATGATTAATTATGTAGAGGAGGATCTGTACGACAGTCGCATAAGCTATAAAAATACGGGGTGCGCATGCTGTTTGTGTTTTGGGAGACATAAATAAAAAGAAAATACTCCCTCCGTCCCATTTTAAGTGTCAATTTTTTGTTTATTACACATTTTAAGAAACCTCATTTAATATAACAACTTTTACAAATTTATCCTTGTATTGGAATTATACAAAAGAGTGTGGTTGGTCATGAAATAAATATTTATTGGGAATATAAGCTTCTATCATTAATATATGAGGGTATTTTAGTAACATTATTGTGAAAAAATAATTTATGACACTTATTTTGGAACAATCAAAGTGTACTTTTGTGACACTTAAAATGGGACGGAGAGAGTATAAGAAAGGGGGTTTTTCTTTCCCACACATCTCCCCTCTCATTCGGTCAGTTTGAGATGGCAGAAGAATCTCATCAATACTCTTCACCCCCACCCTCTACCAACAAACGCAAATACGACGACGGAACTCCTCCTTCCGAGCCACCTCGCACTTCCGCCGCAGATGAGATCCAGCTTGCTAAACAGAAGGCTCAGGAGATTGCCGCTCGCCTCATGGCTACTGATATCAAACGCCCTCGCCTTGACACCAATGGATTTGATTCTTCTACGTTTTCCTCCCCTCCTAATGGTATGCTTCTTTATTACTGCTGCTCTGTCCGGTCAAATTCAATCTTAATTTATGATTTTGTTTTAGGGTTTAAGGGATCAAATGATATTTTCTAGATGAAATATCCAAATTTTGAAGTGAGTTTTCTTTTGTCCAGATGGAAAGGGGATAGGGAATGTGGCAGCTTCAAGTATTCCGGTTTCTTATGGTTCGTATATGGGTGGTGGTGGAGGTGGCGGTGGTGGGAGTAAGAAGATTGAGATTCCACAAGGTAGAGTAGGTGCTATTATTGGGAAAGGTGGAGAGACTATCAAGTATCTTCAGTACCAGTCCGGTGCAAAGATTCAGGTCACCAGGGATATGGATGCTGATCCCAATTCTTCTACGAGGGCAGTTGAGCTCATGGGTACTCCTGATCAAATTGCAAGGGCTGAGCAATTGATTAATGATGTTCTTGCTGAGGTATTAGATAAATATTAGATTTGCTTCAATAGTAATGGAATTAATGAAGTTTTTATTCAGTTAATGACCATTGTTGGATTTTCGAGTTTTAGGCTGATGCAGGAGGTTCTGGTACAATCTCAAGGAGATTTAATGGACAAGGAGGTGGCGGTGGCAGTGGAGGTGGCACTGAACATTTTGTGATGAAAATTCCCAATAACAAGGTGTATATCTGCTGGTATATTGATTCATTAATTGTTGTTCGTTTTAGTATGGCTTGTGATGAGCACATTGCTTCAGGTTGGTTTGGTGATTGGTAAAGGAGGTGACACTATTAAGCAACTGCAAGCTCGAACTCATGCTCATATTCGGGTGTCTTTTTTTCTTCCCTCCTACCACCTTACATTTTTTCCTTGATATGTTTGTTGTTTTCTTGTCACTGGCTTTTCCTGGTTAAATAATTTAAATGGATTCCTTCGAACTCATGCTCATATTCGGGTGTCTTTTTTTCTTCCCTCCTGCCACCTTACATTTTTGTCCTTGATATGTTTGTTGTTTTTCTTGTCACTGGCTTTCCCTGGTTAAATAATTTAAATGGATGCCTTACTTTATTGCCTTCTTGATAACAAACCTCTGTATATGGTCTAAGTTCTCTATAAGATTTGCTGGTTCGCTATCTTTATTTTTTTCATGTAAACCAAGATCTAAGTAAGCTAGTTGGTTATTTTGTGAATGTAATGCATTTTTTTCTTTTACATTATTTGCAGGTTATACCTTTGCATCTGCCCCCAGGTGATACTACTACAGATAGGAATGTGCATATTGACGGTACAAGTGATCAAATTGAGGCTGCAAAACAGTTGATTAATGAAGTCACTAGTGAGGTATGTTTTCATGTATTTGTCTATGATAGAGCTGGAGTTAGATTATTATATTTTGTTTGTCGAATGGAGTATTTAGTGAATAAAGAAGGTTAACATTGGATGTCTAAATGCATCTGCATGTTTCTCTGCTTACCATGTAAGTTCTGAATATATTTTTGTCCATCCTTGGTTGCTAGATATTGTTCATTGCAAATGTGATTTCATTTTTCTTAATGCTGTTGATTCAAATCTGGAAGACAAAATTGCGATTTATCATAAACAACTTGTGAATATTGAAAGAATGGTGGCAGCTATGTCACTTATCATTCTTCAGAGAACATGCTTCTGTGTTTCGATTGAAGTAGATAAAATGAGGCACAATCTTTCACTTGCCACACTATTCTTCTTCTTTCTCCATATGCTGAGAGCAAATTATGCTGCAATCTTCTAGCTTCTAACTTTAAAGTACTTTTTTGTTAGCATTGGTTTTTTAGAAAACTTTGTAGTAAATTTATAGTTGAATTCTTTCTATGAGTACTATGCTGCCTTACTGTCATTGTTCACTGTTATTATATTCTGCTATTATGGTGACTAATATGTCAAGATTTTACGTTTTATATGAATCTTTATCCCACATAGAAGATAGTTGGTTATTTTAAGTGGATAGATCTTTTGGATTTGTGCACTTGGACTTGTTAAGTTTCAGAAAGTTGCAGACTGGGCTGTGTGCATTTACAGCTTATTGTTCGAGAGTGTTCTCCTTTAATGTCAATCTCTCTCTCGTTGAGGAGCAAGGCCTTACAGATCTAACAACTTCTGATGGAGGTTCTTGGCATCTTTATCAAATCTTTTTTGTTTTGTAGTTGCTTAATAGGATTTGAATAGTATATTGATTTTAATGCTCTATAATTACATTTAAATTGTCATGGTGTGCACACATGACAACAAACACTACAACTACAAACTTATCTTTTTATTCTCTTTTGACTTTCAAGCTCTGTTTATTTAACACCTACTATTAGAATCTTCTTTTTATAACTCTTGAGGTGGATAACTGATATCTAATGCGAAGGTTGAGAAATGAAACTTGCACAGCCAAGGTTTTGTGAGTGGTGATAATGAATTATTGGTATTAGATCCAAGTTTTTGAGATTAGTTATCATTACTTGCGTGTTTAGGCGATTTTGTAGTTTCCCTTAATACCAATGCCTGTCTTTGCTCAATATTGTTGTCTTGGTCATTATTCAAGGGCACTTTATTCTGCATTATACACTGCTGCTTCAAGTGGTATTTTTTTACTGCATTTAGATCTTGTCTAGTTTTGCTTCAAGACCAATGGCTTGCTGAAGGTTTATGTTCCTTGTTTTTGATTGCTGGGCAGTTTCTTTTCACTTGATGCTCTTTCCATCTTTCCCAGCATTATATAATTTGGTAGCAATGTTCTTGTTGGGACATAAAGCTACTTTTTTTTTTAATAAGTGGAATATAAATCTGTTATTTAGTCTAAAAACTTGGTCAGGTTCAATTTATGTGATGAATTGAAATATTATTGAGATATGTGCCTTGTGTATATATTTAACTTAAATGACTGCTTGTAATTACTTTGGTTAATATGTGATGAAAATCTGTTGACTCATGTCAGAAAAGGCTGGGTCTGTCAATACGTTTAGTCTTGTTTATGGTAAATACTGTGGTATTTTATGTCTATTTTGTACCCCATTCACTTCAAGTAGGGAGAGGGTGGGCTTCTGCAGGAGTAGCTCAATTAAGTACACCAGTCAAGTACGGTATGTAGGCATTCATAACCCCTCCTGATACAGTGTGCAATCGTATAAACCCCGAGTAGGACAGTTCTTATAGATGATGGTACTTGTATCTTGCTCTGTTTCTTGCGCACATGTTTATTTGCCATTGAAGTACTTCTCTTGTGCATCTATACAGAGGCTTCTCAAATCTTTGACAGGATCACATTTATTGATGGAGACTTTGGATTTTGTACAGAATCGTGGCAGAACATCCATGGGTGGAGGTTATTCTCAGCAAGGTTATCAAACTCGGCCACCTTCATTTTGGGGTGGAGGTCCTCCAGTGCAGCAATCTGGTTATGCTTACATTCAGCCTGGAGCATATTCCGGTCAATCACAATACATGTCACAACCTCCATATGGAGGCTACCCTTCCCAGTCAACATCTGGTGGATATCCGTCTGGCTGGGATCAGTCAACTGGCTCTGCAAGTCAGCCAACAAGCCAAGGTTATGACTACTATGGTCAGCCACCATCTTCACAGCCACAATCAACTCCTGGTGGGCCTCCTTCTGCAGTAGATAATGCTTATAATTATAGCCAGCCACCAGCTTCAGGTTATAGTCAACCAGGGCAAGGCTATGCTCAGGATGGGTATGGAGGTTATCCTCAATCAGGCTATGGACATCAACCACCTTATGATCAGCAAGGGTATGCTTCTGCTCCTAGTTACGGTAATGTACCCAACCCAATTCAAGAGGGACACACTGCATCCTATGGAGCTCAAGGGGAAGCAGCCCAAGCACCACCCCAGTCTTCTGCAACAGGTCAGCAGGGGTATGGCACTGCCCAACCGCCTAGTTCGAATGCTGCTAGTTATCCTCCACAGGGAGCTCAGTCAGGCTACGGAGTGCCTCCAACTTCCCAAGCTGGCCATGGAACCCTGCCAACCCAACCTGCTTATGGATCAAGTTATGGACCACCACCCCAAGCACAAAAGACACCCACTAATCCTCCTGTTTATGGGCAGAGCCAACAATCACCTAGCACCACCCCGGGAGGATATAGTCAACCTGCTCCTGCACAGTCAGGATATCCACCACATTCTCAGCCACCTGCTAGTTATGGTCAATCTGATTCAAGTGCTCAGCGTGCGCCACCTTCCGGTTATGGTCCTCTTGCTGGTCAGCCAGGATATGGGGCAGCAGCGGCGTATGGAGCACCACCAGCTGGTGAGCAAGGCTATGGACAGGGGGCGCCTCCATATAATGCATCGTATGGTAGTGGTTACTGACCCTATTATGTTACAGCCATCTTATGGTAGTTAAGTTTTGGAGCAGTTATGTAGTCATTCCAGTAGGTACTGTTAGGTTTAGTTGTTGGTAATGCATTATATTGTTTCAGTTGAAGTTTAATTTTGTCTTGTTTAATCTACAGGTATACTCTCTCTCGGGCTTTTATGTCTGAATTTCTTAGTTGCTCGTCCTTATCTTTTTTGACGATTCATCACAACAATAGCATTATTAATATGCCAGAATCTCAAATTTACGAATTAACAAAACATGTGCCATATGTGACCAAATTTAATTTTATTTCCTCAAATGCCATTCTATAAAGATGATATAATGTAAATGACTTTAGCTTCATGTTTAAGGATATAGTTTAGATGGTATGATACTTGTTGAGTATGTTAGATGTACAAGGATTGATATTTTTTTTGCCAATATTTTTTAACTTTTTTTTTGTTATTTTTTAGTCAATTTATTGTAAACTCGTATTAGACAAACAAAATTAACAATAATTTGACCAAAAGTTGATAAAAAATTATAAAAATTAAAACAATAAAGCTCTAATTCTCAAATACATTCATTGTTGTCAAGTTGAGTATACAAGAAAGTTAACAACAAGTTGACCCCAAATCGCATGAAAAAATGATTTCTGACAATACAAATAGAGAAATCACAACAATTGAGATGCAAAACTCATCAAAATCGACAGTGCATTCCATGGCAATTGGATTAAGTACAGTCAACCACAACACCTAAATCTATCTCCCTTCCAAACTCATAGCCATTGACAACTATACTCGTAAGTCATGTCCAGAATCAACTAAGTTGACCGCAACACCTAAATCCATGTTGAATTCAAACTCGTCTGGAAAGTAGGAGTTTTACATTTGAGTTTTGTATTCACTGTACATGCTTATCAGGTAGTTAGTTGCTTGTGTATAAATGTATCATACTGAGCCCCTCTGTAAGATCGATCAATCACAAAATAAACGAGAACTTTTCTCCATCTGATTGCTTGCTAGATGGTATCAGAGCGGGAGCTCTTTATCCGATAAACCAACCTCTTCCCATCACTGGCCATGGAGGCTGAAACCTTTCATAACTCCCAAACCTGAAACACTCAGAGAACTGCCAGGTCCGAAGATGATCTGCTCCAACTCCATAGCTCAGACCACCTCGGAATGATCCTCATCACTGACACTCTGACTGAGAAAAACTACCTACAGTGGCGGATGGCTGTTGAAACGACATTGGGCGCCAAGTTGAAACTCGGATTTGTTCATGGCACAATCACAAAACCACGTGAGGGAGATCCAGATTACAACCAGTGGGTAAGGGTTGATAAAATGGTACGTGCCTGGATTCTGAACGTCATCTCCAAGGACATGGCTACGGGTTTCTGGTATGCTCAAAGTTCACAAGAATTGTGGAGAGACTTACAGGAGTAGTTTGGGGATTCTAATGGCCCAATGTTATACAAAGTGCAACGGGATCTTAACACCATGACTCAAGGTGCACTCTCTATTACCATGTACTATACCAAACTAAAGAAGTTGTGGCATGAATACAGGATGGTTGAACCTCTTCCAACATGTTCCTGTGGGGCGTGTTCATGTGGTGCTGGAAGAAAATTGACAGATATTGAGACTAGGAATCAACTAATCCAATTCCTCATGGGGCTAAATGAAAGCTATGATTCGGTGAGAGACCAAATCCTGCTTCTAGATCCTGTTCCCTCAATTGCAAAGGCCTACTCAATGGTATTGCGTGTGGAGAAACCACGTGACAACACGGTTCAACTTACCGACATTCTGGAGCAAAGTGCACATATGGTTAAAACAGACTCAAATAACCGTTTTGCTGGCTGGAACAAATCTCAACACAAGGGGGGAGATAAGGGAGAAAAATTTTGCACCTATTGTAAAGAACCCAACCATGTCAAGGACCAATGTTTTAAACTGATTGGTTATCTAGATTGGTGGAAGGGCAAGAAGCGAATGGTTAAGCCAGCAAAGACACAACAATTTGCAGCTACCATGGTCGATCACTCTCTGGAATTCAATGACTATGCTCATGATGAGGATGATTGCAAAGTTGGAAAACAGCCTAACGACCTCACTTCCATAATTCAGCGGGAAGTGGCACGAGCAATACAAGACCAGGCAAGCGGTGCAGGACAGCCTAGACAACAGGTCAATCTCATCCAGATAGGCGAATATGCAGGTACTCTCCATACTCGTTACTCTAAATCATGTAATAATTGGATTCTTGACACTGGGACTACCATTCATTTGTGTTGTGACAGAGGTTTATTTGACACTCTCATACCTTTAGCCATACCCATCACTCTATTTCTGACAGATGGTTCCAATGATATTGTTCGGTACTCAGGAACAATCTGTTTAAGTCCAACACTAACTCTTCATCATGTGCTTTACACTCCACACTTGAAGCACAATCTGATCTCAATTCACGACCTGGCTGTCCATAATAATGATAAGGTATTGTTCCTGGCTAACACTTGCTGGCTACAGGGCCGTAAGACTAACAAGGTCATTGGGAAGGGCAAGGCGCATGAGAGTTTATATCTTTTGCAGAGGACTGGCCATGCTGATATTAAGGTGGCAGAACGGACACTTGAAGTCGTGAATAAAGTGGAAAATAAAATTGTTAACGTAGCGCCATACTTGCATTTGTGATTAGGTCATCCCTCGGCAGAGGTTATGAAACATGTTCTTCCAACTTTCAATAATACTGATTCTACTTTCTGTGAGACTTGTGTTCGATCCAAATTGACACGATTACCTTTCCAAGTTAGTTCTACACTCACCGAAAACCCTTTTGAACTGCTTCATATGGATCTTTGGGGACCGTATAAGTTGAAATCATGCTCAGGCGCATAATATATGTTGACTGTGGTTGATGATTATTCACGAGCAGTTTGGACTTTTCTGTTAAAACATAAACATGACGTACCGCACACTATAATGCAGTACTTTCGCATGCTCCAAACCCAATTTTCTGCCCGCATAAAGTGTGTAAGATCTGACAACGGGTCCAAATTTGTGAATCAGCAGTGCCACCAGTTATTCAGTGATCTCGGGATTATTCACCAAAAATCCTGCCTCTACACACTGCAGCAGAACGGTGTAGTGGAACGGAAGCACCGACATCTACTAAGTGTAGCTCGTAGTCTGATGCTACAACCCTGCATGCTCAGGAAGTTTTGGGGCGAAAGTCTCTCATTGGCCACTTACTTAATCAACCAACTTCCATCAAAGTTGCTGAAATGGAAATGTCCCTATGAATTGCTCTACAACAAACCGCCGGACTACAATAACTTAGGGTGTTTGGATGCTTGGTATTTTTTTTCTACAGTGCAGAATACTGATAAATTCGCTACAAAATGGGAAAAGGGTGACTTCCTGGGTTTCGTAACTGGGCAGAAAGGCTACAAAATATTCAGCCTTGATCATCGAAAAATTGTTATTTCAAGGGATGTCACAATTTCCATTCCAGAACTCGACCACATTGGTTTCAACACCCACGCCAATGCCAGGTTTTTTTCCTCAACAACACATCCAAGTTTCAGAAGAACCCTCCACCTCATTAGGAATGCCGATCTTAGCTACACCAGCTGTAACGCCCTCCATTTTTAAGAATTTCTATGTATTTTTGAATTATTTTATAAAATGCGCGAATAAATTTTTCGCAAATTGTTATTAATTAAATATTGGTGGAAAAGGATTAATGAGTTAAGAAAGAAAACCGGGCTAGGTTAAGTTGATCAGGAGAGAGAACATATGAGCGAAGGCTAACGTATGAATTTCCGAGGGCAAAATCATCTTTTCTTGAAAATCTATATAATCTCTTTTCCTCTCTCTCTCTCATTCACGTTTCTCTCTCCTCTCTCATCCAAATCTTTTACAAAAACCCTTACCAAGACCGAACCTTGCCGAGTTTTAGTGTTTGGAAGCTGTACGATCGAGTAGAACGTTGGAATTGGTGAGTTTTTACGATTCAAGAAATGTAATTTTCGTTTTTGGATGGTATGTTCTTAAAATGAGCATTTCTCATTAATCATAAGGCAGAATTGAGTAATTTTGAGTTTGATGGATAGAGTTGAATGTGTATTAACTAGGAGGGGATGGTTTGGAAGTTAATTTGTGGTTTAGAGCTTCAAAAATGGAGTTTTAAGCTAGGGTGGCAAAAGTGACGAAAATGCTATATGTGGCACATAAGTTTGTTTTGAAATTTAGATGTTAGGGTTAAGTTTCTTGGCCTCTAAGTAGGTTAAATGCATGGTCAATTGAATTGGGTAGTTGATGTTGTGTAATTAATTTTGGTTAGAGGAAAAAGGTTTGGTGAATTTATGAAGGAAGTTGGAGAATTAATGAGGATTAGATGAGGTTTGTTGGATGAGAAAAGAGGAAACATGAAAAGAATATGAAA
>CANYCX012231447.1:0-16955 GCA_948193385.1 Breynia disticha f. nivosa | reverse complement strand
AAATAGTAACTAATTATTACACAAATAAATAAACAATACTATAATAATTATTGCTTTCTAAACAAGGAATTTTAGCATTATACAGAATTTAATATTAATACATTAAATTTTAATCTAGTGTTTGGGTCGCATAAAACGAGCTCTTCACATAGAACCACAGAATTATTTAGGCTACTACATTCACTAGACCAAAATTTTAGTTCCATTTTCTAAGTTACCTTAACTTAGTCAATTTATGTTCATTACGTGATAAACTAAAATAACAAAAATTTTATTTATCTAGAAATGGGACATTTCTAATAAATTGTACTAAACAATTTACACGTCCAAATAATATTTAAACATATTAAATATTAAGAATGAACATTGAACTAAAATACTAATACCCAACGAATGGTATTTTCAACATAATTCTCATTAAGTTCTGTCAATACCTAACGAATGGTATTGTCAACTTATTACACAATAAGTTATTACGTTCATGAAGCACGTATGCACACGCACAATGAACTCTTCAATAGAATTTAACAAATTATGTATAATCTCTGCGGGAAATTCTATATCTAAAAACACTAAAATCGACACCATAATTAACACCGCATTAATTATTATAAGTAATCCTCATTACTTACATCAATCTCGATTTACTAAAATTTACCTCGATAAATATACAAAATATTCAGTCGTCCACAAAATTTTAGTTTAAGTCCTATAACCATACCCGTTAAAATTCTAATTAAGACTAACTTAATTAGAATAAGTAATTCCTATTACTTAAATCTTTCTCAATTTTACTAAAATTTTAACTCGATGAATATACTCAATATTCAAACGTCCACAAAATTTTAGTTTAAATCTGATTGCCATACCCTTTAAAATTTTAATTAAGAGTAACTTAATTAGTATAAGTAATTCTTATTACTTAAATCTTGTCAAATCATTAAAACGAATTTATTGATTTTCGACAAATCACAATCCCGATTGCATAATTCAGCGATTACATCTAAGTTTTGCAAACTTAGTATCGCAAATATATCGCTTCCCGATTACTGCCACGTTGGTCACTAAGATCATACGATGGTTCGTAAAATGTAATTTATTGGATCGCATCCAATTTCGCAATATTACATTTTATTTTGCTTATTTCCGGAATTTCCAATACCAAAAATTCGTAACTATTTTCATGTAGAAGAATATTTAACGACTTCCAATAACTTCATCAAATCATACCTTAATTAAGAAATAAAATTTCTTTTCAAAATTAATATCCGAATTTCATTGTTGATTTTGTTAAAAACACATTTTAATTTCAACAATGTAATTATATATACATATATATATATTATATATATTATATATTATTATTATTTTTATTATTATTATTATACATACATATATATATATATATGTATATATAATAATAATAATAATAATAATAATATATAATATATAATAATATATATATTATATAATAATATATAATAATATAATATATATATATATATCACTTTTGCTTCCAAATTAGTATATATATACATAGATTACTACAAATAATCAACTTTTCTTTTGAACAAAAGTAAATCCAGACATTGAATAGTGTCTTATTACGATGAAAATAGAAATATTGTCTTAATACAGTGCAAATATAAATCCAGACACAAAAAATACTTATAGGCTTAATTGTAACATTTTGCTTAATCAAACTTTTCAATCTTAATTTCTTTCATTTTTTTCTTAGTAGCTGATTCACTAACATTGGAATCTATTAGCTCAACTTCATCTTCGTCATCATATGCTTTTTCTCTTAGAAGAAGTTGGAGTAACAATATTATGAATATTAACTACAGAATCTGTTATTGACTCCTTTTTTAAAAATTGATAATAGAGTTAATTTCAGAAATATAAAAATATTAAGAATTCATAATTAAAAAAATATCTGAATTTCGTCAATGCTAATAAAAATTTTTTCAAGTATATTAGGGTCATCAGTCATTTTAGAAACCTGAAATGTTGAGAAATTTCCATTCTCAGAAACCAAATCTTGAAGAGAAATTTTTGATCTAGTAGTACATTCCACTCCTCCAGAAAGGATTCAATATCGCCATCCTTAAAAGTGAATTAAGAATTCAAATGAAATTAGTCATATTAGATATAAAAAATTCAAGCTTTTAAAAAGAAAAATTAATCATAATTTTAGTAAGACAATATTCTTACCTTATTAATTCTGTCCAAAAGATTTGAAATCAATTTTTCAATAAATTTTTGAATAATATCATCAAATATTACAAATGAAGCACTAAAGGTGTCATCCACAACACGAACTTGAAGTCTAAACCTAAATGTATATTGAATGAATAATAATAAATTGAATTAATTGAATTTATAACAAAATAAATTAATTAGATATTATATAAACTACATTTGAATAGTTGTTTCGTAGAATTTTCAACACTCGTCACACCATTATTGAAAAGAATCAGGTTTTACTTTCTTCAAAACAAGAATTGAAATACCAATTGTTCACATGCTCAAAATATGAATAGTTGTCAAAACCACACAAAAATACAACTAAAAATTGTAATAAAAATTTTTTATTCAATAAAATCCTTTAAAATATATGATATATTAACAATTGTGAAAAATAAATACCAATATTACCTTTTCTGTTATTGTAATATCTTCAATCTTTCTTTGAGGAGTAATTTGAAACATATTCTCTATTATTGAATAACTTCTCAAAGACAAATAATTAAGTTCACTTGAAACCAATTTATTGGTCGGTAAACTAAATAAAAAATATCAAAAAATAAAAACAAAATGCACCAAGTAAAATAAAAAATTTTATATAATTGACAAAATATTAAGTACCTTTTCAGAAATTCACTAACTTGCAAATTGACATTGATGTATAGTTTTGAACAGTATTTCACAGTTGATATCGAAAAATTACTTGAAAAATTTGATAGTTATATATTATATTAATTAATATATTCAAGAATAAAAATTGTTGGTGAAAATTGCGTAACATTAAAGAACCCGATTTTGGCCAATTGCAAGATTATAATTGGAACATGCTCATCCTAAAACTCTATTGTTAAGTTAAATAATTAAAATGATTAAGATAATTAGGAGATAATTAGAGAATTTAATAAAAAAAAGAGGTAAAACATAAGTTAAATAGGAATATTATGAACAAGTTAAGAGTTATATGAATTAAGGATTCGACAGAATGAAATTTGAACGTGAAATCGGCAAGAAAATGACTGAACAACACAATAGGCATTCTGTCAACGCGTGGGGCATGCTTCCTAGAAAATAAAGAGCACAATCATGCCAAAAAATTAACATGAATGTGCCCTTAAGGATGGGCACGGTTGTGCCAAGTCAACACGGGGCGTGCCGAAGTACGGGGTGTCCTAATATGTTGAAAAATTGAGCGACACGTGGAAAATGAACATTTGCACAGGGCATGTTGGGCATGGCATGGTCGTGTTGAGCAGTTTCCCTATATATAAGCTTCATTCGAGCTGTAAACAGGCACAGAAACGAAAAGAAAACCTAGAGAAAGCCGAGAGAGCATCTGAGAAGGACAGGAATAGAGAAAGGGATCCAAAAAACATGTATTATATATAGAATTGATTGCACAATCGAGTCAGGAATCATTTGGTATAATTAGAACAGAAAAGTTTGGAGATAATAACAAGTATTTACTAAGTTTCCATATATAAGAATTTTAGAAAAGTTAGTTTGAGGTAAGAATTGTTAGCGATAAATGCAATAGGGAGTTAATAGGATCAAATAGGAGCATGCATATTGATATATATTGTAAATTGACTTCTATAGCACAATTCATATATGTTATTATAGGACGACAGAGTAGGCGAGCTGAACAGGACACGAGTACACGCTAGTATGAGTATTTCAGTTGGTAGGTGAGTAGTCTAACTCACTTAAAATAGGAATTAATATGTGAATTGAATTACTTGATCGTATTTTGATAATTGATAGTAAATATGAGTCGCAATAAATGGTAAAATGTGAATATGACATAAAAATGGAAACAATTATATTTTATATTATAGAAATGAGAATAGATACATGCGATACAAAAATGCAAACAGGCACGTTACATTATTCATATGATACGATTGTGTGTTGTGATATATGATATACGTGATATGATATACGTGATATGATATGATACTTGATATGGTACTTGATATGATATGGTACTTGAATGATATGGTATTGGTGGTGATTGGATTGGTAATTTATGATCGATCATGGAGAGGAAGTGGAGAGGAATATTATACTGTTTATAGTTACAGTTACATGTCGTTTTACGTTGTATGTTGAAATCATAGAAATCTCATAAATGATTCATATGATTACATGAATGGAGATAAGTTGCAAGATTATATGAAAGACTATATGATTACTTGATATATACGTAATTACATGTTCGTAGGATATACTTGATTACATGAAAGATAAGTTGATTATAAAGGAAAGGATGATATGATTACATTTATCAAATTGATATGATGAGATTAAAAATGGAAATTTCTTATTAAATTATTGACTACTCACTGAGCCCGCAACTCATCAACTACTATTTTTGTTTCAAGAGTTGACAGTGAGCTGAGTTAGTTTTACAAAGTGTTCAGGTAGGTCAATATCTCTTCACCAGACACCAGATAGGATTTGTTATGTTAGACATCTGCATATTGTGTGTATTTAGGATGTGATCTATATAGTTATGTTTGATGTTACGTTTGTTGAGATGATTATTTATGTTTGGTTGATTTTGGGTTGATATATATATATATATATATGAGTTCTGTTGTTGTTTTTTGAGATAGTATAGGTTGAGGTGTATGATGATAATATTAAATGCATGTGAGAATTGGTATTGTTGATGATGATTGATATATTTTATATGACATGAGAAATGTACAAGTATAAAATGATATAAACAGGTTGATTTTAGGTTGCAGTAATTCAACAAGGGTCATGCTTAAATGACATAATGACCGTGCTGAATGAACAAGGGCATGTTATATCAACACGAGATTGTGCCCATGGGAGTCTAGATCAACACGAGCCGTACTCATATGAACTGTACATTGAATTCCAGGCAAAATGGGTCGTGCTCATGCACTGTTTTGCCTGTGCTACTCAATTGAGTTTGCAATTTCTATGTTAAATCTATTAATGATATTTTATTAACAGATAAAAATGAGAATATAAATGGATAAAAAGAAAAATTTTTAATTTATTCTCTATTAAACATATTAATATAACTATAAGTAAGGACTAATTAGTTAATTAAGTTAGGATGTTTTATTTTGGTATCAGAGCAGGGATATGATCCTTGGATAGACAATTGATATGTGATTTGTGATTTATGAATTGCATGTGTATGTGCATTGTGTGAAATGTCTTCTTAATCATCCTTATTTGGTTTTATATATATGTCGCAGCCTAAGCAGTCTACCGAGAGAGGGGGAGCAGCAGACCCTTGAGATACTGTTCAAATGCCTTATGCGGGATCTAGACACAAGCCATATGATCCTAATCATCCGTATCAGGGTGCAACCTATCCTTATCCACCACCTTATTATTATCCTATCTACAGGGATCCACCTCTGACTAATTACCAAATAAGAGCAAAAAACTTTAAAGAATTGAAAAGTTGGGAGCTGTAGCATATTATTAGAGGAGTGGTACAGATCCACGAATGGTAGAGGAGTGGTTGGATCATATTATTAGAGTCTTTGAGATGATGCAGGCTACAGTTGGAGACAGGTTAGAGTTTGTTGTATCATTGTTGCAGGGTGAAGTGTACGGATGGTGGAAGACAGTTTTCCATTCTTTGAAGTTTTGACGAGTTATAGCATGGGAGGATTTTTCACAGGAGTTTAAAAGAAGTACTTACTGAAAGTATAATGTGATGCAAAACAGAAGGAGTTTTTAGCTCTGAAGCAAGGGAAGATAACTATAGGCGAGTACGAGTTACAGTTTACCCAGCTATCACATTTTACTGCGAGTTGTATTTCTACTGATAGGGATAAATGCAAATTATTTAAAGATGGTTTAAATAAGAAAATTTGTAAACAAATTCCTAAACCATAAATGAGTGAGTCTACGGTATTGAGGGATGCAACGATTAGATCTGAAGAACTGCTTAAAGTTAAGGATGATGAGGAAGAAGAGAAAGAAAGTAAACAGAAGAGGGTATCCACTCTAGGAGAGTCTAGTAGATTGAGAAAGAGGGCTGAGTTTACCCTTACTCGTACCAAATTCTGAGGATTTACTGCAAGACGATCACGACCTTTTTCTTATCAAGCTTATCGTGGTAGAGGATCTGAACGGAAAGGATAGGATAGTTCAACGACAATGTCAAGACCAATTAGATTTCCATGCCCACATGTCAGAGGATTCATTTTGGTGAGTGCAAACTATTGATTGGTGGTTGTTATGTATATGGTAAGCAGGGACATTATGCTATAGATTGCCCTATTAGGAGAGATAGTGTTGGGACAGAGAGAGATACATCCCAAAACACAATCGTATTAGTGATCTGAGGACGACTGTGAGTGGCAGACACAGACGGGGTAGAGGAGCTGCTTCTACTCCAACATCTAGCTGAGGCAGAGGAGACTAGGGTACTCAAACTCAAGGACATTTTAGAGTTTTTGCGATGTCTCGACAGGAGGCAGCAGAAGCCCCTGAGGTTATAACAGATGAGTTACATTTATTTGGTGTTTCTGCTTATGCACTAATAGATCCTGGTTCTACACATTCATTTATTACCCCCAAAATGATACATTTAGTGAAAGATAAACCTGAAACATTAACCCAGAGCCTAGGAGACTATACTCCATTAGGCAAAATGATTTGGGTACATACAATATACAGAAATTGTAAGATACAAATACAAAGTACAGAATTTACAGTTGACTTAATTTTATTAGATTTGACAGAGTTTAATTTGATATTAGACATGGATTGGTTAGCTCGTCATCAAGCTAAAGTGGATTGTTATACCAAAGAAGTAATAATTGAACCTAAAGAACAAAACAAAGTAATATTTTGCAGAAACTGGAAGATTGTGCCTAGTTGTCTAGTATCAAGTATTCAAGCCTTTAAGTTGATCTAAGATGGATGTGAAGCTTATTTGGCTCATATACTTGATAGAACAACGACGTATGAAATCATTAAAGGAATACCAATAATAGACCAGTTCCCTGACATATTTTTAGAAGATCTCTCAAGATTACCTCCTGATAGAGAGATAAAATTTACTATTGAGTTAATTCCTGGTACGACACCTATATCTATACAGCCGTACAGAATGACACCATCTGAATTGCAAGAATTAAAGAAACAATTACAAAATTTATTTGATAAGGGATTCATTTGACCTAGTGTTTCACCTTGGCGAGCACCTGTGTTATTTGCTAAAAAGAAAGATGGAACATTACGGTTATGTATATATTACAGAAAACTCAATCAACTAACAGTGAAAAAAAATATCCATTGCCTCATATAGATGATCTACTTGATCAATTGCAAGGTGCCACAGTATTTTCAAAGATTGACCTAAGATCCGGGTATAATCAACTAAAGATAGCACAAGAAGATATTCCAAAGACTACTTTTCAAACCCGATATGGTCATTACGAGTTTTTAGTTATTCCATTTGGTTTAACTAATGCTTCGGCAGTAATTATGACATTGATGAACAATATATTCCAGTCCTTCTTCGATTAGTTTGTTATTGTCTTCTTAGATGATATACTGATTTACTCGAGGAATATTGAAGAACACAATGAACATTTGTGAACAGTACTACAAATACTAGGAGAAAAGCAAATGTATGCAAAACTGAGCATATGTGAGTTTTGGTTGAATCACGTAGACTATTTTGGACACGTGATATCTGGAAAAGGAATATCAGTAGATCCCAAAAAATTGAAGCAGTAGTAAATTGGAAACCTCCTAAGAATGTCACAGAGGTACGTAGTTTCCTGGGTAATGCAGGTTACTATCATAGATTTATGGAGGGGTTCTCGATTATAGCTGCTCTGCTAACACAACTACTGAGAAAGAATGTTTCTATCCAGTGGAATGAAAAATTTCAGCAAAGTTTTGATGAATTGAAATATCAATTGACCACAGTTCCAGTCCTTATGATTCCTTCAAGTACAGGAGGATTCTTTATTTATAGTGATGCTTTATATCAAGAACTTGCCTCTAGAAAACTCTAACCAAATGAAACCAATTATCCAGTACATGATTTAGAGCTTGCAGTAGTAGTGTTTGCTCTAAAGATTTAGAGACATTATCTATATGACGAGACATTTCAAATTTTTATGGATCATAAAAGTCTAAAAGACTTGATGACCCAAAAAGAACTCAACATGCGACAAAGAAGATAATTAAAGTTGTTGAAAGACTATGATTGTACAATTGAATACCATCCTGGAAAAGCAAATGTGGTTGCTAATGCACTTAGTAGAAAGTTAAGTGTTGCCAAATAACACCCTAAAAATAGTAGAATTAAAAATAATATGAAAAATTGAATTAAATTTGAAGTAAACTGAAAATAAAAGGACTAAATTATAAAATGCAGAGATGAGCACGCTCAGAAATGGTGGGCACGATGGAGAAAGCACGAGGCGTGCTTGGCTTTGTTTGGTCGTTCCATGAATAAGGAGGTAAGCACGAGTTGTGCTTGGTTTTGCTTGGACTGTGCCATGTATGAAGGCAATGATCTGAGGCACGACTTGTGCCAATGGTCGTGCCATTAAAAATAAAATGCTGTGTTTGATTTTAAACCTTCATTTCTTTCGAAAAACTCACAGAAACTGATAGAACAAACATAGAGAACCCTAGAAGGCGATTGAGGTCGATTCTTATCTAATGATGGTGGATTGTTATAGAAAATGACCGTATGTAAGGGAACCTCGTGTTTTTTATATGTATTTGAGTACATTTTTGCAGTGTTATGGTATTAGAGGGCATGATTTTGAGTGTTTAAGATAGAAATTTGAAATTTGTTGTGGATATATTGATATCTAGTTGGATTTGAGTAATTAGTAACATTGTGGTTGAGTTGTTACGGTTTAAACAGAAAACTTACAAAATTGAGTGAGTTAAGGATTATGCTTTGGAGAGGAATTTGGGGTTATTGCTTTATAAGTGGTTTACTTGCAAAATTAATATGTGTTTGATATAATTATATGAAACATGGGCAATAGGAGACTAAATTTATAGTTTGGATCGAAGTTTGGATTCACGCCGACTTTACAGGAGTTCGAGGTAAGTGTTTTACACTTACCATTGTAGGTTTTGTATCTATACGATTAATCTTATTTGATTAATGTACAAATGTGTTGAAATGATAGTTCAAGCATGCCTAAATGGAATTGCTTGATAAGTTGATATATTGAGCTATATGTGTTTTAATCTTTGATTGATTATGTGAAAGCATAATGTAAATGTAAGAACAAGCCAATGTTATTTATATAGTTAATTGATAAGTATGGAATGGAGGATTCTTGATGAACCTAAGATTTAGTTTTGTATTGATATGTTCTCACTTTTGAGTAAGGATATGATTTGTGTAAGCTAAGCTTACTTTAATGTAAGATGTGAGTATAAGACATGTTTATACTTATTAAAGAAAAGCATGTGATTGCTTGGATAATGAGAATGTGTTACCATTCCATTTGATAAATTGATGCATATCATTAGATTTTAGATTAATTGATAGTTATTGTCAATTATGTTCCTATGTGATATGTATGAGCTATATGCTATATGATGATTTGGGAAATATGTTATGTGTTATGTGGAATTGATTGGTGTAAGTGTGATTTCATATATATGTTCACATTTACTAAGTTCTTATAAGCATGAATAAGAATGAAAATAGCATGATTATGATGTTGCTTTGATGCTCATAATTGTTGTGTGCTTATGAATTTGAAAAGAGATATGAAAGCTTAAGATATATCTTATAAATGCATATGAAACATTCATATGTTGCATTAGCATTGTGTGACACGAGCTGTGTGCAATCCGAACGAGCTGCGTGCTGTCCTTATGAGCTGTGTGCGACTCTTATGAGTTATGTGCTCTTTCTATAAGCTATGCACTATCCTCTGTTGTGTGCTAATGAGGATTCCTCTATTGTGTGCTAAAGAGGATTTTGAGGAAAACCAGGGTCATATTGTGTGCGAATGCATTGACATTGCACGTTCATTCCATAAATGCATTCATATGAATTTAATATTATGGAATGAGATTAATTGATATTTGCATTGGCATTCAATTGCATTCTATAATTCATTCATACTTAATTATTTCATCTTGGTTGATGTATGGAATAGTATGGGTGTTATAATGATCTTTTTATAAGTATTATACTTATGCTATGGGTACATGAAAAGGTTTTTATAAATGTGAAATTATGAAGTATGCGCATAATTGTGGATGTTATATGCATTCATTATGAATGAGTTTAAGTATTGCATTAGATATGGAAAGTTGTATGAGGGCATGTTTATGTTTTTGAATGATGAATTATGTTTATATTCTCATGAGAATGAAAGTTATAAATTTCATGAGAATATAATTGGTATTGAGTTAGATGATTAATCTTGAATGCTGTTAAATTGAAGATGGTTAAGAGTACTAAAGAGTTATTTCCTTATATGATCTTTACTTGAGTAAAGTCTTGAGTGAGTTACATGAATGAGAAAGGTTGGCAACTTGTGTGATATTTTGAATGTTAAGTATTTGAAAATGAATGCCATGAATGTGTATTAGTTGTGTTAATGGTGATATAAGTTGTAAGCAAAATTGCAAAAGCTTTCGGACATTCAAGAGGGTCAGCATGCCCGTCGTACTGAGAAACATGGGAGGTGTGCTGAGCCCACGCTGTCAATTTTCATGGCATGACTTGTGCCAGAAAAGAGTTCTTGATGGGATGAGCACGATGGACGTGTTTGCTAGCACGACCCGTGCTCCCTGCACATTTTTCTGATGAAAACCGAATCATTTAATTGAATGAACAATAATCA
Organism: Breynia disticha f. nivosa; assembly: GCA_948193385.1. Taxonomy (NCBI): domain Eukaryota; kingdom Viridiplantae; phylum Streptophyta; class Magnoliopsida; order Malpighiales; family Phyllanthaceae; genus Breynia; species Breynia disticha. The sequence goes on along the minus strand of CANYCX012231447.1, from coordinate 5,862 downwards.
AGAATACATAAGGATGTTTTCTATAGCATAAAGTACATAAAGTACTAAAATAAACGAAGTACTTATACATTAGCTACCTTGGTAAGTGTGTTAAAAGCTCTTATTGAGTAATTCAATTAATCACATTAGAATTGTTTGATTGTGGTGTGTGCAGGCTTAGGAGGATTTCCACGAGGAGGATTTGAGCACGTATTTAACAAACATGGATAGTTTTGTAAAAAAGTTTTAAAAAGGTTAATTGGTTTGAAGTTTCATTGTATATGATTTTATATTTTATATTTTGTTGGCTCTTTCAAACATAAACATATATTTATCCATGTTTTTGAAAATTATCGGAAAATAACGATAATAATTTTGAGCGTCACATCTAGCTTACAATTAACACGTATGATCAATTTGATAGCTTTATGAAGCTTATATACAAAGTTAGAATTAACTGAATTGAGAGTGTTAATAGCAACATTAATGGTTCGACCAATGTTGTTAAGAAAGATACAAGCAACATAAAAAAAAGATGAAGAGTGCATAAGAATGATTGAACAGATTGATTATGGTATTGAGATCCCATTTTAATTGGTTGATGAATTATTGATGATTGGATCCAGAGTATGTGTACTGGATATCGAGGGAATTAGACATGAGACGTTGGATGAAGCACATAATGCTCCATACGCTAAGCATCTATGGATGACAAAAATGTACAATACTTTAAAACAACACTATTAGTGGCCCAACGTGAAAAAAAGTAGATGAATTTGTATCTAGATGTCTGGTATGTCAACAAGTAAAGACTGAACATCAAACACCTATAGGAAAACTTCAGCCATTATCGATACCAGTTTGGAAGTGGGAACGAATAACTATAGATTTTGTGATAGGGTTACCACGCACTCAATCTAGTAAAGATGCAGTTTGGGTGATTGTAGATAGACTGACCAAAACTACACATTTCTTGCTAATTAAAATTGAAATTTCTTTAGAGCAATTGGTGCAGTTGTATATACGAGAGATAATGCGATTACATGGTATTCCAATATCCATAGTATCATATAGAGATCCCAGGTTTACTTATAGATTTTGGCAAACATTACAGAGTGCACTGGGTATGAAATTGAATTTCAGTACTGTTTTTCCATCTGTGGGCTATTGGACAGACGAATAGGACTATACAAACACTAGAGGAGATGTTGAGATCTTGTGTTCTAGAGTTTCAGGGCTCTTGGGATAGGTACATACTATTGATGGAATTTGCTTACAATAATCAATATCATAGTAGCATTGGTATGACACCGTATGAAGCTCTATATGGACAAAAATGTAAAAGTTTGATATACTAGGATATAGAAGGGGCAGAAATATTTGAAGGACCCAAAATTGTACAAGAAACAATAAAAAAAGTAGAGTTGATCAAAAGTAAGTTAAAAGCTAGTCAAGATAGATAGAAGAGTTATTATGATCAGCATAGAAGAGAAATGGAGTATGATATCAGGGATAAATTATTTTTGAAAGTTTCCTCCTTAAAAAGGAATAATGAGATTCAAAAATAAGGAAAAGTTGTATCCCATATATGTTGGACCATATGAGATTACAGAGAGGATTGGTTCTTTAGCTTACAGACTTGCTTTACCTATAGAGTTAGCACATATTCATTATATTTTCCATGTGAGTGTGCTCAGGAGATATAGATAAGATCTTACCCATGTTATAACTGAGTTAAAAGTACAAATAACAGAAAACTTAACCTATATTGAAGAACCTGTACAGATTGTGGATCATAGAATGAAACAACTAAGAACCAAACAGATTCCAATGGTTAAAGTTCTCTGGACACATCATAATATGGAAGAAGCGACATGAAAGACTGAGGATAGGATGAGATGTGACTATCCACAATTATTCCCACACATACTTTATTTATTAAGTAATTGCATTTGCATATAGAAAGATATAGAAAACAAGAGAATAAAGATAGATAGTAAACATAAGTGAATTTCGAGGACGAAATTCTTTAAGGGGGAAGATTTGTAACATTCTCATCCTAAAAACCTATTGTTAAGTTAAATAATTAAAATGATTAAGATGATTAGGAGATAATTAGAGAATTTAATAAAGAAAAGAGGTAAAACATAAGTTATATAAGAATTTTATGAACAATTTAAGAGTTATATGAATTAAGGATTCGACAGAATGAAGTTTGGACGTGAAATCAGCAAGAAAACGGTTGAATAGCACACTGGGCGAGATGTCAACACGTGGGGCATGTTGTCTAGAAAATGAAGAGCACGATCATGCTAAAAAATTAACACGAATGTGCTCCTAAGGATGGGCACGATTGTGCCAAGTCAACACGGGGCGTGTCGGAGTGTTGAGTGTCTCGAAATGTTGAAAATTAAGCGACACGTGGAAAATGAACATTGGCACAGGGCGTTTTGGGAATGGAACGGTTGTGCTGAGCATTTTCTCTATATATAAGCTTCATTCGAGCTGAAAACAGGCACAAAAATGAAAAGAAAACCTAGAGTAAGACGAGAGAGCATCTAAGAAGGAGAGGAATATAGAAAGGGATCCAGAAAACAGGTATTATATATAGAATTTATCGTAGAATCGAGTTAGGAATCATTTGGTATAATTAGAACAGAAAATTTCAGAGATAATAGCAAATATTTACGAAGTTTCCATATATAAGAATTTTAGAAAAGTTAGCTTAAGGTAAGAATTGTTAGCGATAAATGCTATAGGGAGTTAATAGGATCGAATAGGAGCATGCATTTTAACTTATATTGTAAATTGTATTTTATAACACGATTTGTATATGTTATTACAAGACGATAGAGTAGGCGAGCCGAAAAGGACACGAGTACATGTCGGTCTGAGTGTTTCAACTAGCAGGTGCGTAGTCTAACTCACTTAAAATATGAATTAATATGTGAAATGAATTACTTGATCGTATTTTGATAACTGATAGTAAATATGAGTCATAATAAATGGTAAAATGTGAATATGACATAAAAATGGAAACGATTATATTTTATATGATCAAAATAAGAACAGGTACATGCGATACAAAAATACAAATAGGTACGTTACATTATTCATATGATACTATTGTGTGTTGCGATAGACGATATATGTGATATGATATGGTACTTGATATGGTACTAGATATGATATGGTATTGGTGGTGATTGGATTGGTGATTTATGATCGATCATGGAGAGGAAGAGGAGAGGAAGTGGAGATGAAGATTATACAGTTTACAGTTACAGTTACATGTCATTTTACGTTGTATGTTGAAATCACAGAAATCTTATAAAGGATTCATATGATTACATGAATTGAGATAAGTTACATGATTAGATGAAAGACTATATGATTACTGGATATATACATGATTACATGTTTACAGGATATACTTGATTACATGAAAGATAAGTTTATTATAAAGGAAAGGATGACATGATTACATTTATCGAATTGATATGATAAGATTAAAAATGGAAATTGCTTATTAAATTATTGATTACTCACTGAGCGCACAACTCATCATCAGCCATTTTTGTTTCAAGATTTGACAATGAACTGAGTTAGTTTTACAAAGTGTTCAGGTGGGTCTAGAGTTGCTAAATGGGCCAGAACTGCCGGTTTCGGGCCCGAACCGACGGTTCACGGTTCGGGAAAGTCCTGAACCAGAACTGGTCTGTGAAGGGCACGGTTCAGGCAGGGGCAGTCACAGTTTCGGGTCGGTTCAGAACTGTAGGGCCTAGCCCGAACCGGTGAGTTCCGACCAGATTCAAAATTTTTTGTTTTTTTTATTTTTCATTTTCGGTTCAATTTTTTTTGAAAAAAGAGGACGGTACCTCTATATTTTATTAATTTCCCTCACTTATGGCGGAGGAATATCGTGCTTACATAAAATAAATTAAAAAGATGAACAAAACCAATGAAAAAAATACAATTATAAGTAAAGCTAATCTAATCTGTCGCGGAAGAGGCAACACTAGTAGCGCCTGTCATTCCTTCTCTCTCATCGTTATTCAAAGAAGACATTTGCAAACTTAGGAGCTCTTGTGCCCTATTTATAGCTCTAGACCAATCATCGACACACACTTGAGCTTCTAGTGAAGTAGGACTCAATTTGGACCTCTTCTTGTCCAATATATGCCCTCCCTTGCTAAAAATTGTTCCACCGCCACGGTTGATGCTGGCACGGCTAGTACTTGTAGTGCCACCTTCGCGAGTGTAGGAAATGTGACATGATATTGCCTCCACCATTCCAAAATCTGAAAATCATCATTAACCTCAAAATGGGTGGTTAGATATACTTCAAGTTCGATGGAAAACTAGAAGTTGAACTTCTAGATTTTTTTCGCCTATCCGCAATAAATTGCGAACCCAACCAAGTTTATTAGGTTGTGATGGGTTAGGCGGAAGGGAAGAGGAAGAGTCTTCAATAAGCAAAGTAGGAGCATAATGAATTAATAATTTCGTAATTAAATTTCTAACTCTAGCAACCATAAAAGAAACATCAAGAGTAGGATCATCCTCTAAATGTAATAAAGAATAATAATGACATAAAATATCATTTAACATTTCAAATTTATTATTTAGTCTAGGATCAAAAATAAAAGCAACTAAATAAACATCCGGAATGGTCCTAAAATAATTAAGCCATGTTGATTTCATTTCATTAATTGCATCTTTTATTTCATTTATTTTTTCGTCTTCATTAAAGGCACCCGCTATATTCAAGGCTTGTTCAAGAAATTCATGTGAAGTACGTCTATAAACGTGACTAAAAAGAAAAGTAGCATCATTAAAAACTTGTAAAATATACATAATTTTTTCACAAAAAATCCAAGTAAAAGGTAAAAGACGAATATGAGGAGTAAATTATGCGGTAAAAAACATAAAATATTTTTATAATTACTACATTGAACTAATAAAGTGTAGGTTGAATTCCATCTATGTCCTACGTCCTTAGAAAATCGTCTAGGGGTACATTATTTTGTTTACAAAATTCTCTACACTCTCTTTCTACCCTAGGTCTTAACCATATATAAGTTAATGCATATTTAATTGGACTAATAAATCTTTTTAATTCTTCCAAACCATCTTTTAAAATGTGACATATGCATCTAATATGAAAAATGTTCCACCAAAATAAGGACAACACCAATTTTTTAATTCATTAATAGAAGCGGTATTAGCACTAGCATTATCAAAAGAAATAGAAAATACCCTATTAAATAATCTATATTCTTCTAAAATATTATTAATTATTAAAGCAATATTAGATGCGATGTGGGGATCATCAAAACTCCTAAAAGCTAACACTCGTTTTTGCATAATAAAATTTTCATCTATATAATGACAAGTTAAACCCATATAAGAATGATTACCATAATTATCACTCCATATATCACTACAAATAGAAACATGTATATCATTATTTTGAAAATAACCAATCAATTCTTTCTTTTGTGATTTATATAATTTTAACACACTATTTTTAACTTGATATCGTGAAAATGGTTTAAAAGCGGGTTGAACACATTTTTGCATCCATTTTTTAAATCCACTAGTATAGAGGGCAGAAAATCACTACAAATTGAAACATGCATATCATTATTAGGAGTGTATGCCACTAGTATAGAGGGCAAAACAAACATACATAATATTGTTCCTTTTTAGAGGACAAAATACGGTATTTTTGTGTATTTAGGCGTATTCAGCCCGTATATAGGATAGAATAAGCCCACGTGGTGTAACACCTAAATTCGACTACCACTTGTTCCCTATTTTATAAATTCTTACCCTCAAGTGGTACCCGAACTTGGATATTATAAGTTTTTCAGAATACAA
>CANYCX012231280.1:0-22559 GCA_948193385.1 Breynia disticha f. nivosa | reverse complement strand
GTAGAAGATCTAATCTTCCTCTATCACAACCATGCTATACAATCATGCATATTCAACCATGCACACTTATTTCTCATCAACAATGTTTTAAGATATCACACTTTTGTTTACAACATCCATTAACTCATATCATCATACTATATCTCACATTTATACAAAACACAATCTCGAACAATGAAGCATTTGTAATTTCATATCCTAATATCACATAACTCATATTTAATCACTCTGGCATTCATATCTCATAAAGCAATAATCGTACATGTTATATATGAATACAAATCAAATGTGTGAATATGAATGAAAATCGAATCACATGCGATATGCCCCGGGGTATTGTTCTCTTTTTTTTCTTTTCTTTTCTTTTCATTTTTCCTTCGGTCCCAGACCGACATCGTACCCAGTACGGCATTGAGCCCAGTTCGGAATATCATCGGTACCAGACTGGCATTGAGATCTCTCTTGAAATAATCCTCAGGCCCAGCCTGGATATCAATATCAGTGTCACACAATAAATGCAACACAATGAATGTACAATGCATTCATATGTCTCAAACTCAATCAAGTATGCTCAATAAGCAATACATGTTTTTAACATCAACATGAACCTCATCATATGTCAACCATAAATCAACATATTATCAAATAAGGAATAAAGCCAAATGAGTATACCAAATCCATTGAATATAGATCATATAAGATCAAAATCAAAATAAGAACAATCCAATCATCATCATCATTTCCAATAGCAATATCATACTTTTCTTAACAATAAGCAAACATATGTTTTTCATCAATCAATCAATAATCAGTCATATGTTCACTAAACATATAAATGTCAATCATATGTCAATTAAGACATATAACCATAAACATCTCATTTTCAATATGGTTCAACTATCTCTAATAATCTCAATCACAACATTATAGGTCAACTATATTTACAACTATATAAGCTTAAAGAAAAGCTACCATTTTACATAAGAATTCATTTTACGAACCAATTTAGTAAGCATAGGAACACTTACCTCGAATAAAAGCAAAATCGGCAATAAACCCGAATCAAAATCCACCCAACAGTCGTACAAATCCTCCTATACGTAATTAATCATATACAATTTATTAACTAACCATTATTACATTATTCTAACTTTAGAATCATCAAAACATCATTTATAAACCTTAAATGATTGATATGTCAACATTTTCAACAATTCCCTTATAAACCTGATCTTCCTCAATTCCATCCATTCCATGATTTACATATCATCAACTATAAACAATGAATCATTCAAGTCTATATCTCATAATCTCAAAGATTTGAGCATCAATTTTCAGTTCAAACATATAAAATCATCCAATTCAAACATAAACTTCCATAACTCTTGTAAATCATATGTCAACCACTTACCTTGACTTGGATTCTTGCCAAAATTAATCCCTATTCTTATAAAATCACTTCCTCTCCCTCAAAATCAAACCCTCTGATGTTTCTCAGCCCTTCTCTGCAAGTTTTCTCTGATGGTTAAATAAAAATTCTTGAATGTCGGTTGAATCGAGCGAACTTTATATTTTTTTCCCAGAAACCGTGAAGAACGCGTGGTGGATGGCAAAGTACGCGTAGTCGTGCCCACTGCTCGTACTTTGCTGCCACTGCGTGTACTTCTCTTATTTCCAGCAATTCTCATTTTCCTTGGTTATTTCGTATCAACATTATAAGAACCTTCAATCAACCTTCATATATATAATATAAGCATTTATTTTCCAACATTTCAATAATTATTTTTATAAAATAAATTCTGGGATGTCACATTCAACTTCTATGAAAAGTAAAAGAATATTTATTTTATTATATAAATATGTCAGGATGAAGTAGAAACTAAAATACAAAAGTGATAAGGATTAAGACATGATGAAAAAAGATATGTAGAATGGAAGGTTTTTTAAGGATGTTTTTATTTGAACTTGTGTGAACATTAGTAAATGTTCATCTGTTTTTGTTTTTTCGACTGGTGAATATCGTTTTAATAGAAATGGAATGTTTTCAAGTTGAGTATGTGATGTGATGCAATGTATATGTACTTTTTTAATTAATTAATTTTTTATTAGATAAATTTTGCATTAAAAGAAGAAAAATTACAAAATGTAAAAAATGCAAGATGTTTGTGTATTATTATTATGTGAACTTTGTTTTAACTATGAAGCAATATTTTATGGTTAAATATGAAATAAAATAAATTATTAACTTTTAGACGATGTCATCATTTACTAAATTTTACTAAGTACACGAATTTTCACATATTTTAAATATATGTGAACATAGTGGAATTGTTATTTACTATAAAAAATAGAATATTTTTCATTTTGTGTAATTTCCTTGTGTGAACTTTAGTGAACTTTGTTTTTACTATGAAGAAACGTTTTCTATTGCTAAATCTGAAACAAGATTAATTAAGTACTTTTAGATAATTTCATCATTCATTCAATTTATTTGTGTTCACAGATGTTCACATATTTGAGAATATGTAAACTAAGCATGTGAACTTTTTTGAACACAAAATTGTGTGTTTATAAGTTATATTCACGTAATTACAATAATTGTCAAAATTTATGAACTAGTGTAAACAATTGTATACATGCAATTTTTTGGATTTTACTATTTGAACCTTTGTGACCATAAAATGAGGGTACATAATCTTTGTTGATGCAAGTATACAATAATTAACAAATATGTGAACTTATGTGAATAATTTTATATGTTTTATATATTATGAATAGTTTATGCAATCGTTGTGAACTTTAAAGTGAGTATATATGTTATATTAAATATGTGAACGTTTGTGAACTTTATCAAAACATGATTCAATATGAACATTCATTCAATCGTCGTAAGAAACATAAAAACTAGATTAAAAGTTTTAATAAATCGATCGTTCTCATTCATTATATTAATTAATAGAATGAGTTTTATCACTCAATAATGAAATTCTTACTTGGCGTGTAGATAATTCAACAATTTCTTATAACATTTTGAATTTGTCGCGAATAAATGGAGTTGATTTAGAGAAATGAAATATCATTTCAGAGATAAGATTTTTTTTTGTTTATTGGATTGGTTTTGAAGATTTTTTTGTGTTTATTGGATTGGTTTTGAAGTTTGAATTTGTAGATCTTTTGCTGAAATGAAGGAATATAAATTTGGAAAGATAAATGTATGTAAAATCAAGGAATCGTGTTTAAACATGAGTTTGAAAAATAGGTTGGTTAATTATACAAAAACAATTGTTATATTGGTTATATGCACAATTTTGAAACTTAAGTGACATTTCCACAATGGTAAGCTCAAACCTGGCTATGTGTTAAATTTCCCTAAATGAATCTATCTGCTTATTTCCAAGGTGTGTCTATTTGACTACTTTCTTAAACTACTCAATGTAGTTAGTTCAACACCTATATATTATGTAACCTATAAACTTTAGCTTTATTCATTTCAACCTTTCTTATTGATGAATAAGATAAGCTTAGTTAAGTCGATTTTCTATTATTTTAATATTTATAAATTTTCTTTTGGTCTGAGCCTCGGTATTTTCGACCCACTGGGCCGAGACTAATATTTATAGATTTTCTTTACCTCTTTGTTTATCAAGCAAAATCTGTACAGGTTGTAAATCTGGATTTTTGGATTAGGGATGCTCCAATAGCCCAACTGAAGTCCACAGTACAAGTACCCAATGTAAGTTGACGATATCCTCTTTTCTGCATGCAACTTTGTTAGGTTCCATTTTCATGCATTGTTTTAATTCTTTTTGCTTGTTGTTTTGCATGCATTGCTTTATTATTGTCCATTTTCATTGCATTTTGCATTTTGTATCTCAGGTGCCAAATTGATGAAAACATAGTGGGTTATCAAATGTCTTGTTAAATTGAGGCTTGTTGATGCTTGAAGAGAGTTGTGTACCAGTGGACTATGCATGGTGGATACAAGAGTACGCACATTCGTGCCTATAATGCTTACTCCTTGTTGGATTTTCTACGTGTGTATAACCTAATGGCAGCGGAAAATCAAAACCAAAACATATAGAAAGTTGTGCAAGATCACACCATAACCATTAGAACAACTTAACATGCCATAAAACTGAAGAATAGTTCATAAAAATTGAAACTTTAGTCAAAAGAATGGATTTTTACCTTTCTCCTTTGTAGGTGTTAACCATACACATCAACCCAAAAGGCAAGCAAGTTCTAAATCTAGAATCGATTACATGCCCAAAATATCATGCACAAATTTATAATCTTTACAATTTTTACAAAGTACATGCAACAATGCATTAAAGAAAACATAGTACGAAGTACCTGAAACTTAGAATTTTGTAAAACAACTCTATTGCTTCATGGGTTCTAACATTTTCACAATAAAATTTAATTTTTCAGTGAAAACATATCCAGGAGAATCAAAATTCACTTCTATTTGAATGTGGTCAAGTAGAGTGGAAATATGGTGAAACTGAGAGTTTTTTTTTTTGCAAAATTTTAGTAAAGGGGTTGGGCTAACTCACAACCAAGGGCAGTAAGACGCCTATCGGTTAGTCCTGACAAACTGATAGGTTAAAACCTGTATGCCTCCCCAGCACCGCTACGGAGGACAAACGTGTTGAGTAGGGTTTAATGGAGAATGAAAAAAAAGACATCTATTCTTGAGAAGAATTTTGTTTTTATCTTGTCATGAGAGATTATGAGAAAGTTAAGTATATTTTAGTTAGGTATGAATCATTGATTTATTCAAGATAACTTAATCACGTGATTCTTTTTATCTGACTCTTGATCTTTTTTAACAAACATCCTACAACATTGAAAAGTCAAAAATTTCCTCATTTAATCCCATTCCAAGTCTATCAATCATTAACAAATAAATCCATAATCGAAAAATAAAATTACACACTTTAGAAATATATAGTTTATCGAGATTTTAAATTCACTCATATAAATATTATTAAAAATAATGAGAATTTAAATTAAAATCAATAATGTATAACATATTAATTTTAAAATCTTATTTAAAAATATTTTAAAATATATAAATTAAAATGTTATTTTTTATTTATAAATAAATTATTACTTGATAAATTAAACATGAAAACATAAATTAATTCTTTATAAACTAAAAATCATTTTATTTGTACAAAAAAGTGTGTATTTTACATAAATTGCATTTTCATTTAATGAAATGATGTGTTCATGGGATATGTTGCGAGAGCTATCACAATGGGAATACATGCCACGGCTTATTATAGGTGATTTCAATGATCTGATGTTTCAAACAGAAAAGAAGGGGAGGGTTCTATATCCTAACAGTTTACTAGAAGGGTTTAGAGGTGTGGTTCAAGAGTGTGGATTGAGAGATGTAGGGTATTTTGGATATCAGTTTACATGGGAGCGCGGGAGGGGAACAAGCGATTGGGTAGAGGAGAGGTTGGATAGGCCCTTGGTGAATGACGCATGGTTGGAACAGTATAACCAATCAAAGTTATGGAATTTGGCAATCACAACGTCTGATCGTCTCCCGATCTTCTTAGAACTACGAAAATTTGAGCAGATTCGACAAGTTAGAAGTTTTAAGTTTGAGAATAAATGGGTAATGGAGACGGAGTGTGGGAAAATAGCAGAGGATTCATGGCACATAGGGCAGAAGTTAAATGTTCATGAACGATTAAATGCTTGTGCAATGAAGTTGGAGGCATGGGGGAGACAAGTGATGAGAACGAATCACAGGTCCATATAGCTGGTGAAAATGAAGATTGGACATCTGAGGGGAAAGAGGGATGTATCGTCTTTACTGAATCTAAAAGAAGCTGAATCAGAATTAAATAGGTGGTTACGCATTGAAGAAGAACATTGGAAGCAGAGATCGAAAATATTTTGGCTGAAGTTGGGGGATCACAATACCACGGCTTTCCATCGTTTCGCAAATGGGAGAAGGAGGAAAAATGAGATCAAAGCTCTTAAAGGGGAGGATGGAATTTGGCGTGACAGAAACTCTGGATTAGAAGATGTGATTACTGTTTATTTCTCAAAGTTGTTCACGAGGAGTGAGAGTGACCCGTCAATAGTGGTTCAGTTTATCAAAAAGAAGGTGCGTGATACCCATAATGAGCAGTTGGTGTGGCCTTTTACTGAAGAAGAAATCAAAGCCGCAACATTTTCAATGCATCCTGACAAAGCTCCGAGAAACGACGAGTTCAACCCAAAATTTTATCAACATTTCTGGCCAATCGTGGGGAGAGACATAATAGAAGCTGTGCTGCGGTGGTTGCACACTGAACAATTACCGTCGGGGTTGAATAGTACAACAATACTCTTGATACCAAAGAAGGCATGTCCGGAGGTAATGGGAGACTTGCGACCGATATCATTATGCAAGGTGATTTACAAAATTATGTCGAAGGTTTTATCAAATAGGTTGAAACTGATCTTGCCAGATGTGATATCTATGATGCAGAGTGCGTTTGTACCAAACAAGCTTATCTCGGATAATTTTATTGTGGCGTATGAGCTGATGAATTGTATTAAAGGAAAGAGCAGGGTAAAGATGGGGTTGGGTGTTTTGAAGACGGATATGTCCAAAGCATACGATAGACTAGAATGGGGATACTTGGAGGAGACTGTGAGAGCCTTGGGTTTTTGCGAGAGGTGGATAAGGCTGATGATGATGTGTGTTTGCAGCGTTGATTTCAAGGTTCAGTTTGAGGGAAATTTGTTGGGGCCAATCTTTCCACAAAGAGGATTGAGGCAAGGGGATCCAATTTCCCCTTATTTGTTCATTATTGCAACAGAGGGTTTAACTGCAATGTTACAAAGGGAGGAGGAATGTGGGAAGATCCATGGTTGTAAAGTGGCTCGTCGGGCACCAAGTGTGTCCCATTTATTTTTTGCTGACGATGCTTTGTATTTTTTCAGGGCCAAAGAAGAGGAGGGGCAAAGACTAAAAGAAGTTCTGGAAAGTTATTGTAAGGCCTCTGGTCAAGAAATTAACCAATCAAAGTCGACACTCTTTTTTAGTCCAAACACAGATGCCCAACAACGAAGAAGTTTTTGCAACAGGTTTGAAGTCCAGGAGACAACGAAAATGAGCACTTATCTGGGGCTGCCAAACATGATAGGTAGAAGCAGAAAGGAGACTTTTTGGGCAATTAAATCAAGAATCATGAGGAGAATCCAGACATGGAAGGGGAGGGCCATTTCTAGAGCCGGTAAAGAAATCCTCATTAAAGTGGTAGCACAAGCAATTCCCACATACACAATGAGTGTCTTCCTATTGACAAAAGAGGTCTGTCAGGATATCAAAACTTTCTTGAATGGGTTCCTGTGGAAGAATGGACAAGCAGGCAGGGGGATACACTGGATGAGTTGGCAGCGTCTTTGCACTCGTAAAGCTAGGGGAGGATTGGGGTTTAGGTCGCTGCATGAGTTTAATTTATCTCTACTTGCAAAACAGGGATGGCGATTAATTAAGGAGCCACAATGTTTAATGACCCGAGTTCTAAAGGCAAGGTATTTTCACGATACTGATTTTTTCAATTCTGAATTAGGAAACAACCCAAGTTTCATCTGGAGAAGTATATGGAAAGCAAGGGATGTGTTATATAAAGGGGCAAGAATTTGTATTGGGGATGGGAAGGGGACACGAGTCTGGGGGGAACCTTGGGTTATGGATGCAACAAATGGGTGTATTGAGACACCAGTCATGCAGGGGAAGGAAAATATGAGAGTGGCAAAATTGATGAGGGAAGATGGCCTATGATGGAACACTGAGCTAGTTAACAGAGTATTTGGAGAAGAGGATAGTAGGAGAGTGTTGTCCATTCCACTTTGTTGGAATAAGCCACCGGATGCTTGGACATGGAAGGAGGAGAAGAATGGGAAATATCCAGTTAGAAGCGCATATAGAGCACTGCGGGATGGAGGCCAGATTAATAACCAGGAGGATGATGAAGCTTTTTGGAAGAATCTATGGAATTTGAAAGTTCCACAAAAAATGATTAACCTCTTGTGGAGGACTTGTGTTGAAGTTTTACCTACGAATCTGAATCTGAGAAAGTGACATGTGAACTGCCCGGTGTTATGCTCACGGTGTAACAAGGACGAGGAATCAACTCTCCATTGTATGGTGTTATGCAAAGGGATCAAGGATGTTTGGCTGAAATCGGGACTGGGATATTGGTATGGAGGGAGTGGCTCTTTTAGAGAATGGCTGGGAATGGTTTTTACACATCTACCGAGAGAGGAATGGCCAAAGTTTGCTTCAATATGTTGGGGGATTTGGAAGGTAAGGAATGAGTTGGTATGGAGGAACAAAAATCTCTCGGCTAAAGTAGTGGTTACAATGGCATTCAGTTTGTTAAGAGCATGGACAACAGCAAATGAGGAAGGGATGAATTCTGGTCCTGGGAATAGAGTACTAAGCCAAACGCAAAAGTGGAGGAAGCCACATCCTGGATGGCAAAAGTGGAATGTGGACGCAGCCAGTTTTGAAACCTCAGGATCCATAAGTGGGGTTTGCAGAGATGAAGTAGGTCGTTTCATTGGTGGCTATGTACGAAAGATTGATCAGGTTTTGAGGCCGAAAGTGCTTGAAGCTTGGGCGATTAGAGAGGCCTTGAGTTGGTTGAAAGAGAGAGGGCACCGATGTGTCACAATTGAATCAGATTGCCAAGAGGTGGTGGGGGCCATACACAATTCGACTCATCATGTTTCTGCATTTCATAATATTGTATAGGATAGTGTAGCTATATTATCAACTCTGCAAGATGTTCAAGTTGAATTTGTACGAAGAATTGCGAACTGTGTAGCTCATGATTTGGCAAGAGCAGCTATTTCATAGTCAGGTCTTCATGTGTGGGGATTTACTCCACCTAGATGTATCGCAGCATCTCTTGCTGCTGATTTGTTTACCAGTTAATGAAGTTCATGGCTTTGAAGTTCAAAAAAAAATACATAAGGAAAATAATTTTTTAAAATATTTTAAAAATAACATACAATAATTAAGTTAAATTTTGTTATAAAAGACAAATTCACTCTTTAAATTTTGTTAATAAACATTTTTTAATTTTTTTTTCAAAAATTAGATTGGAGACTTCACATACACTATATTCGATATTTTTCATTGAAGTATTTAAACTGAATATTTATAATTTACAATTATTTTTTGTCCTTGTAACTAATTTAATAACAAGTAGGAATTTTTTTATTACGATTTAAAAACTAATAAAGTCATTGGAAGATAATTTTGGACATCATCTTGGTGTTAAAAAAAATTGATATTTCTAACTATTAAATGTAAAAACCTGGAAATTTAACTCAGTCTGACTTCATTAGATGTCGAATCCATCCAAATTAAAATCAAATATAAAACTAAAATTTACTTCTGAATCGAAAATAATAATTAAAATTTTCAATTTTATGAAATAGTGATATAAAATAAATTCTGAACTTATATGAAAATAAAATGCAGTTATTTAAATTTTTTGACTTAATTAATCAAAACGATTTTTGGGAGTGTCAAATTAAAGAGAGAATTTCATAGAATGAATTTAAGTGTAGTAATATTTTATGTTGGATAAATATTTGGTTACAAAGAAAAATATATCTCTTTATTTGTTAATCGAATCTCTCCCTCAATTTTGTTCTACATTTTTCATTTTCATGTCGAAAATGTCATTCTCATTCAAATTAGTTCCAAAGTCTCAAAATCACGCCGCTCACTCTTGCCAATCACCAAATCGTCTCTCTCATCTCTTCTATCATATTGTTCTAGTTTCCCCTCACCATTCATATCTTTGTACTGTAACGTCCTAAATTTATCGCCGATTAATGTGTTGGGATAATTGATAATTGAATATATAATTGTTGGAATGGAGAAAACTGATAATTGTGTATATAGAAAATTAACACGCCATTGGACACAGTCGTGTTCATGATTGTGTGATTTACATTAAGACCCTATGTGACCAACACGGCTAGCAATAAGACTCGTGTTGCAACCTTTGTTGTTTGAAATAAGAGGGCACAACGATTTAATACGATAGTGTCACTTGACCGTGTGTCAAATTATGAGGGACGTAACCCACAACACAATCGTGTGGATAGCCCGTGTTGTTTGTTAAAATATGAAACTATAAATAGGCGCGAATAGAAAGGAGTTCACAAAGAAATCATATGCACAAACCCATGAACCACACTCTTTTCCGCTCTAAAACCCACTCAAACTCACCTTCATTTGTGCACAAGGAATCCTTGGACTAGAAGACTATCCAACTCGAGGTAAGGATTCTTAGAAATTCGTTGTGTTTGATATAGTTGAGAAAAATATGAATATCGAGTGTTATTATTGAAATGTAGATAGATAAAGTAATGAATTGAGTTGGGAAAATTGTAAGAATAGAAATGGAGGGTTAAGTGTGGTAAAGATTCATTTTTTAATGCACAATGAAGTTGTTAATGAGAAAAAGGAAAAAAGGGATGACAGATAAAAATTGATAAATAGAGTGTTTAGGAATTCTAATAGTAAGAATGATTGTTGAATTAAAAAGTAGGGATCTTGATATATATTGTGCGAAATGCATATATGTTAAGAGAATAAAATCCAAGGGAGGAGCATTTACGGAGGCCAGATTCTCATTCCTAACTTTGCAAGAGTTGAGGTAAGTGTATATGCCAACACTTATCTATCCATAAATTATATCTTGCATGGTTAAATATATGTGACTTATTGTGTGAATGATTTAAATGTGTTAATATGGAAATTTCAATTGATGTGAATTGGAAAGAATGACTTGTGATATTGTTTCATTGATGTTTAGATTGTGAAAGTGACATGTAATTGAGATCATATGGATGATGTAATGAAATAATTTTTTGTTTAAGATTGATTGTGATTTGATGTTGTGAAATAGTTGATGATTGTTGAATTGTTATGAATTTGTGATGATTGGATTGATGTGGGATGATTCTGAATATAAATTTATCGAATTAATATGATATCGTTGGAAAGGATGGTTCCTTGATATGCCATGACTTATATGATTGAGATGCAGATTGATGATGATATAGTTTGATGAATTGTGATTGGATTTGAGTTTATGAATTAGTGTTGATACATGACATAAATATACCTACATTATGCATATATTGCATTAGAGGGTTACTAGAAGGTACGTAGGTATGTAGAGGCGTCGCCAGATGTATAAAAATAATCGGGTGTAAGTGGGCGCATAAAAATGATTTAGGTGTTGCGAGTGAATTGAAAAGTGTAATGTTAAAGCAATTGCTAAAGTGTACAAAGTTGTGTGCTCACGGCATTAATTTGTCATATTTAAAGTTTCTAGCAGGAATATTAGTTTTGAGTACCAATAGGTGCAATATTGATTAATGTACATCAATAGAGTGAGTGAACTCCTCTATTCATATACGAGTATATTGGTTGGGCATCAACGGGTACATTTGTATATTAATGAGTATTAAGGGGTGCAATTGAACTTACATTCATAACATGTCATTTATGAAATGTGATCATTTCAGTGGAACTTGATATGTGACTTCAGCTATAAATGAAGTATGAAAATGATTTGAATGTTTGAGTTTCATGTGATGTGATATTGTGAAATGTTTATTGATGATGATATTTGAATTGATTAAGAGAATTGATTGATTGTGTGATTCATAGAATGAGAAACATGTGAAATGATCGTGTTGATACGAATGATCGTGTTACAATGATTTCCAGGTGACCTACATGACTATGGGCACACTCGTGTGTCCAGCCTGTGTTGGTGACACTGCTCTCAACATGCCTGTATCCTTAGGTAGTGTTACCTTAAATTGCTCTTAAAGCAAATAATTGAAAATGATACAAAATGCCTAGCATAGACTTGATATATATGGTGTAATGAGTTAAATGGAAAATACTTTGATGATACCTTTGATTATATAATGTACTGAATGTGTTAAAAAAAATTATACTGGTAAATGATGACATAGATATAAAACAAATGAGTGTATTATGCTCTATATAGTGAAGTTAGTGTACTGACATACATGCTTATTGATTTTTTTTATACTCATAGTTGTGTTTTTATGAATTGTATGTGTAAGATCAGCGGTGCAAATTTGAAAATTGTTCTAAAAAATACAGGATTTTTGTAATTCCATTGTAATTATGCATTTTGAATGTAAACCTTGTAAGGTATTTGTCTTGTTAATTTTGCTTCCGCATGACAAAGAATTTTATTAACTATCATTATTATTGTTAGTAAAATGAGCTACTTTTATTATCTTGACCCTCAAAACAATTTTGTAAAAAAAAACTAAAATAAAATTTTATATCATATTTAAATTAATTAAAAATAGAAGAAAAGTTTTTAAGCGTCACACTTTCCACTACATTTTTTAAATGAGTTCAAATCCCATTAAAAAAAAAGAATTATACAAAACATTTTTAACATAATAGTTGTTAAATTAAAAATAAAAAAAGAAAAAGAAGAAGAAAATTTTGAAATGGTATTTCAATTTCTAAATGAATTACGGCGAATGAGTTGGGAAAAATATTTAAAAGGAGCTTCAATTTCATTTCAACGTCACTTGCATTTCCCTAAATATTTAAATAAATGCATTTCTTGGGAGTGACGTAACATTCACAGCGTCAAACTAATAAAAAAAAACAAAATTCAACCTTAAGATCACTATTTAGACTTTTAATTTTTAAAATTTGGTCCAAGCAGTAATTCGAATTGCGAATTGGATTATTGATTCAATTATTAAATTACTATTTGAACTTAATAAATAATAATTATATAAAAATAATTATTAAATATTATAGTTTAAAATAAAATAATAATTAAAAATAAGACAAGAGGATTTGATTCATAACGGTTAGATATGTTGGTTGGCTCTACAAAATTGCTAGATATTAAGGAACAAATTTATTGTATAATCCATGCCTTTTTAAATGGAGAAGGCGCAAACTTTATATTGGATGTGAAGAAATATGGATATATTTTTTTTCCTTGGTTATAAAATTTCAAGAGAGAAATTGAGTTAACAAAGTGGGGAGTCTTAAAAAAACCTAATAAATTAGTAAGTCAAAGTTTGTTGAACACTCCTAGCATTGATACGGAGTCAGTGATCGAACTCTACAGTCTTAGCGTATTCCTTCAGCATTGAATCTACCGAATAAGGGTCGAAGAAGATGGATATGAAAGAGACGTGTTTGCATAAATTCGTTTTGTAATCTTCTGCAAAACATCTATTAAAAACTTGACACCTTGCAATTCATCAGACACCACAATATTTCAAGAAATAAAGACAGAGCTGTGTGATTGCTGTGAAGGGAAAACTCCAAAAAGTAGTAACAACCAACTATTGTACACATCCACAGCTCATGGTTTTAGCATCTTGCCTTGTAAATTGATGTTTTTCATAAGAAGATTGTGTTTTGTTTTCTGATATTCGGTTTTGGATTTTGCAACACAAGATTAGGGCCCCTACTCCTGAAAAATCTTGTGCTTGTGCGTTACACTTGTAAATATTTGATGGAAGATTAGATTTTGAAGAGATCTAATATTAGATTAGAGGAGAATTAACCTGCAGTTAAATCATGAGAACCTTTCCTTCCTGTTATTTGCCCCACAAAATTGGAAAGCATTCTGCTATCTTCAAATTCTGAAGCTTCTGCAAAAAAATAAAATTGATTTTTTCATTGTCAGGCGAACTAAAGGAACTGCTGGAGCCATTGGCTGTTCACTGCATCCTTCTCTAAATTATCCTTCAGTTTGCTTATTTGCTGCAAAGCGTCTTTCAGTTCCATATTTTCTAGTGGCATCTCAGAGAACTGTTTCAGAAACTGATGAGCCAGTGCTGAACCTTTAGACATATCATCGACATCATATTCTCTTTTCCTTTTCAACCCCACCTGTAAATCATGGATAGTTCATATTAGTATGCTTATTGCCTTGTTACAAATCATTTGGCAAATATGGAGATCAATTTCCGTACACGAGTCTTTGTTCACTATCAATTCACATACACAAAACAGTCAAGAATCTAAGTTCTCATTTGGCCTGTTGAAAATGGTGTAATCGTGATTAAAAAAATGATATCTTGATCTGGTAACCATGCGCTTTATCCATTAACTGCAGTTATTTACGGTGTCCTAAACATTACTACTCTCACCTAGGCAACTAATACATAGTTTATGCGCCATGAGATTACATTTCAGCATATACAGCCACGCCTTAGAAAGAGCATTATAAAAGCATCAGATATGTACCTCTGCGCTAACATCATTTGAAATGATAGTTGCAGGTGAAAAATCTTCCAGTTCAGCTGCCTTTTCTCGAGCTAGGGCAACAACACTTTCAGGAAAGTTTGCAAATTCAGCTACATGAATGCCAAAACTTTGATCACATGCTCCTGGCTCAACCTGTGACATTTTAGTAAACAAAAGAGTAACGGTGTATTCAGTTTTCTTCCGAGTAAATAAGACATTAAAAGCACATGTGCATCCTACTGCCTCTCATCTACTCAAGCACAAAGTACACATATTTAGACAATTTCCTTAAACTAGACACTACTTGCAGTACCTCTCACCCAACTATCAAGATTCAACTTAACCAAAAATAACAAGTCTAGTGCAGATTTAAGCTGCATAAACAAATGTTAAATTAACCGAGTCTCCATTGTTCTTGAATTGTGCAACCACCTTGTATAGCATAGTCAATTTGCGGTTTGATTGGTCAATATGCGCACTGACATGATAGTTTGCTACACCAACAATCTGCTCATTTTGGAGCTCATGATCAGCTTTCGCTTCACCTAATGCTGTCAGTTCATGAAAGTGAGTTGCAAATAAAGTAGGCGCTTTTATCACTTGAACAAGATGTTCACATATTGCCCAGGCCAAACCTGTGTAAGACAAGAAAACATGTAACTCACAGCATCCAGTAGGCTTAGCCAAGGAAATCCAAACTACTACTGACAGCATGCTTAGATAATAAAAAATAAAAACTTCAAAACTCAAGGAAAAACAGAAAAAAAATTATTTTCGGATTGTTGAATGAAGGATCAAAAACTTACCAAAGCCATCATAAGTTGACGTCCCACGACCCAATTCATCAATGATTATCAAGGACTTGTCTGTAGCTCCTTTCAATATCGAAGCAGTTTCAAGCATTTCTTGCATAAAGGTAGAAACTCCACGTAACTATAAAAGAAAAACATTCCAAAGTATTATATAAAAAGCAAAGTTCATACCATGCTGTCTGGATGAGGAAGAAAATATTTTAGCTATGCTGCTTGAAAGCAAGCAGCAAAAATAATGGAGAAAATAAGTGAATTATCGTATGGCTACAATCATATATAATAGATCTTAAGCAGGTAGTCGTATAACTCATATTGAACTACTAGGACAACCATGAGGATTTACCATTGTGCCATAGGAATTATATCACAAAACAAAAAAAAAATTTTGATATTATGACAAGTCCCGCTTGTAAAGACTGCAACCCTACCTATCATAAGTTGTACCAACTACAGTGTTGAACAGTCAAATCTCAAAATTAAATTTCAAGTTGACCTTTTAAGGATTGTGTTACACTACCCAAATCTGAACTTGCAAGCATGATGCACAATTGTGTTTGTTGGAAAATAAAAAAAAAAAGAAGGAAGTGGACTTTGTCCCACAGAGAAGAAAAGAGAAGAGGAAGAGATGTATATATGTAGAAGAGTGTGGACTAAGAACAAGTCAATTGGTTTTGTTCAAGTTGGTACCCACACACTTCTACATATTGCAATTTGGTCCTCTAGAGTTCAACAACCCCGACAACGACCCATCACGCAGGTCCGAGATTTCCAACATGGTATCAGAGCCCAAGCCCAAATGGGTGGGTTTTAACAGTCTGAAGAAGATCCTGGACGGTGAGACCTGGAAGAAGCCCGACATGAGAAGCCCATCATGACTCGGTGCGAGGTCAAAAAAACTTGAGGCCCAAGATCTGAAGCCCAAAGAAGAAGGCTCAGTGAGGAAGACCCAGATGATAGCGATTCAAGCCCAAGAAAGGAGCACAAGCCCAGGCGAAAATAGATGAAGAGGCTTGAATCCAATTGCACTTGAGGGGAGTGTTGGAAAATAAAAAAGAAGAATTTGTCCCACATAGAAGAAAAGAGAAGAGGAAGATACTGTATGAGTTAGGATTGATTTGTCATCATTCGGTGTTGTCAGCTCTAGCTCTATCAAAAAGATGGCGCTCAAATGAATCAGGCTGCAGCATTCTAAAAGTAAATTATACCAGTATTGCCAGCAGACATTGCATGCAAACTGCAAACATCCCACATCAATTAACTTATTTGGCTATGCTATTATAATGAGTTTATCCATGAGCAACAGAACCTCTAAATTGGTGAAAAGAACTCCAGAACTGCTCAAACAAGATCAGAAGAGAAACTAACCCAAAAGATGGCTGGTGCAGAATGGAAATAACATGGAAAATACATCAACAGAAATACAATCACGAACTGAAAATTTAATCAATTCAAGAGTTATGAGCTTTAAGACAATATGCTAAGGTACTCACTTGACAGTCCCCAGCACCCACACGGGCAAAAATGCAATCACGAACAGAAATGCTTGCCTTGTTGCAAGGAACAAAAGAACCAACTTGAGCCATGAGAATACTTACTCCAACCTGCAAAGCCAGAATGTAACACTCAAGAAAAACCACCTCTGCCATATGTGGACAGTTATAGTTGTTCTCCCGTCCAAGTGATTCAACCAAATAAAAAAGAGGTAACACACGTAAAATAGTGTCCAACAGATTGACACGCCAAAATAAAATATGATCTTGACCTTCTAAGAAGGGATGCTACACCAGAGAGAATATTTCTTAACTTCTTTATTGATTACATGGTGAAGCACATCTTTTAATTATAAGAATAATACCTGCCGAATAAATGTGGACTTTCCACCCATATTTGGGCCTGTAATTATTTGAAACCAACTCTTTCCTCTGACCTGATTAAGATAACCAGAGACTTAAGTGAGCAATCAAGCACTTGATTGAGGGCGTCTAGAGTTCAGAGAAGAAGGTGCTTTTTTGGATGAAGCATACTCACGAGTTTGCAATCGTTTGGTATAAAATTCACCCAGTCTTGAGCCTCCACACAGGGATGCCTACTCCCTTCTAGTATGATATCTCCCACATCCTACAGAAAGAAGAAAGAAAACCATAACACCTAGAAGGAAACAATAGTCATACAAGAAATGAAAAATAAAAGGCGATTAGGAGAACAATTACTGATGGAGTGATGTCTGGTCTTGTGTATGGCGTAGGACAACTGGAGGCCAAATCAGCAAAACTAAGTAAAACATCCAATTCAGCAAGGGAGCCAGCTAAAGACTCAAACACCTGCAATGTAATTTCCCTTAATAATGGACAGGATTCAGAAGTCTAAAGCAACACTACAAGGAAATTACATGTGAGAAAGTTCTGGCTGTTTGAACAACTTGGTTGACCAGATTTTTCTGACAGTTCTTGTACTCCTCAACTATCTTCTGGTACTTGTCTCCTAACTTTTTAAGCTTTGTGTTGGTGAATTTTACTCCATCTTTGCGGGTTTCAAGAAGAATAAATTGGTTGTTCAACCTGTTCCTTAGTTTCTGCTCCTCTTTCTTTGTAATTCTAAAGACATGTCCAAATTGTGTTCCTTTGTCCAACTTTAAAGCCTTGTCTAGAGGAAGATCAAGATCATATGCAGTTTGCTTATGTAAATTGTGTATTTGATTCTCCAATGACTCCTGCTCATCTTTCAGCGCTGCCAGCGCTGGGTCATAGCCAGGGGAAATCATATACTCCCCATTATCTAGTTGATCAAGATCAACTGAAGTCTCTACAAGAGCAATGAACTTATTCAAGTGGTCATCATCTGACAGACCCTCAAAACGATCTAAATATCTATTCTTGATCAAGGATGAGAATTGTCCATTGTACTGTTCAAGAGCACCTCTAATGTATGGAAGTCTGATGCAGGACTGTCAATAGATGCATCAAATACAAAGACACTTGTAAGGAAAATATTAAATGAGAATCATCATAAGGTATAGACAAAAACTTTATAGAAAGGAAAAGGCAGTGAATAATTGCAGAAAACACACATAGTGATCATCACATAAAGTGTCTACTAGATGGCATAAAGAGAAATTTGTGATTAGCTCCATGATGTAAAATAACACAAGCAAAATTTTATCAGCAGATAAAGCCATCAAATTCTGATCTGAAAACCAGTCACGATGACTTCATAAACTCAATGTCACTCTTTAAATATCATATATTTATCTTTAACCATGAATAGAAAATAAAAACAAAAAGTGGATATAGCCAAATTGGATAGCAGCATAAAAGAAAAAGATTTGCAAAAACGACTTCCAATTGCAACAACACAAATAAAACTTAGCATCAATTAATAAATTTGGAGGAATGATTAAGATCAACCTGGTAAAGCTTCACGATGTGCTGCAAACCAGCTCTTCTTTTTTCAAGGCATCGCGTTAGACGCTCAATATCTGATATTCTCTTTAAATGCTGCCTCAGATCTTGGCGAAGTGCAGTATCTTCTACAAATGCCTGAACCAAATCCAGCCTGGAGTTGATATCATTTACATCCAACAAGGGCTGCTTCAGCCACATATGAAGCAATCTTTTTCCCATCCCAGCAGTACAGGTTCTGTTCATCAAACCAAATAGACTAAAATTTTTATTTGCATCAGTTCTACTTTCAAGGACATTCAATGCTCTCATGGCTGCAGAATCTAGTCTCATGAAGCTGTCAAAATTGTACTCTCTAATACTATAGTTTTCGTAGTTGCTATCATCTGACAGTAGTTCTGCATAAGAAAGCAATGCCCCCAAAGCACCAGGTGCAAACTCAAATCCCGAAACCATGTCTCGAATTGGCTCAATAGGCCCTTTTACAAGCCTACCCAGATCCTGAACCAAATCCCTGGCCTTGAATTCATTTTTCTTTCTCTCGGTTACCATCACACTGCATTTGGTCAGAGCATCATACAGCGGTCTATATTCAGCGGTTTTGCCAGTATCCAAGGGTAAAAGGCATTCCTTGCATCCAAGAGCAACTAATGCAGATTCAACATTTGTGAAGTGACTATCGTCAATAAATTCTGTCAACCCAAGAACTCTCTTTGTCAAATCAACATAGCTAAGGCCAACAGTACACCCATTTTCACGAAAGTTGGGAGAGAGTGCAACAACCACAGGGTTGTCCTGCATCTCATTGTTGGCAAACAATACATCTTCAAAACTGCCTAAATTTCCAGGAGTTCCACTTTTGACCAATCTCCAATTGGAACCACTGCCTTCGTAGAGCTCAAGCGTACGGTCAGTTCTCTCCAAAAGAAGATCCCGAGCTATTGTTTCAAACATATTTTTGCTAATGCTCACACTTGAAAGAGCATCTGATCCGCTACCTATCTGCCGCATAGCAGTAGTCGTATGGTAATACGTTTTAGCAATGAGCATTGCGTTTTCACCATGAGCCGTATAATAGTCCTGTACATTTTACACAATTATTTACCAAATCCAGGAAAGCAATATCCAAAAGCTTTTAGTAGAAAAAGATACATTCTTCATTATAAAGGAAATGAGCACAACACCATAATTCATACATGTAGGTAAATCAAAATTTGAACTATAAGCAGGAAACACAATTAAAAAAAATTAATAAGAAAATGAACTAACCCGCCTGTCAAAAACCCGAACCGCCCTCGAATCCTGCAAGATCATAAGATACAAAAAAAAAAAACAGTCACTACAATGTCACCAACAAAATTACAACAAATAAAACTTGACAAAAACTCATACGAAAGATGGAGAGAGCGTTAAGTTACAGGGGGTAAGGTCTTGAAGAAAGAGAGAAAGCCTTGAGCCTGCCTTGCATCTGATTAAAAAAAGAAACTCACATAAATTTACCCAAAAAGCATATAAATGTAAAAATACAATTAGGGCAGAAATATTTGAACCTAGTTTGAGTTCTGGAAGCTTGTTTAGATCTCCACTCATATTATCCATTCCGTGTGTTTAAGATAAATAAAAGATTGAGTAATTACAGGTGCTGATGAAAAGAGAAAGTGAAAGAGATACAAAAGGTTAGGGCAATGGCGGGAAGCAGTGGGGAAACTCCCGCTCACACAGACATCCATCCCCTTCACTTCACTCTATATATCTTTATATTATATTAATGCTACCAATATTTGTCTAAGATGGTGAATTTGGTCACTTTACTTAAAATATTCGCATGTATGTATGTATCAATTTATTTGATGAATTACACTTTTATATATATATATATTAAATATTCTTATAAAAATATTAATTCATTAATTTTATTAACAATAATAATATTTAATATGTCTATATAATTAAAAAAATATAAAATAAATTTATAATAAAATTTTAACAAAAAATAGATGATTTATAATAATAAATAGTAATACATTATTTGATAGATATTAGAAAAGATATAAAATAAATTTAAAGATTGTATTATTTAATAAAATATTACATAATTAGTAAAAGTAAAAAAATATTTAAAAAATTGTATTGACAAATTTTTTTCTAATTTTTTTTGTTAGACACTTGGCACAACAATATTAATACACATTTTTATAAAAATATATTTTATAATTAATTTGGCTTTTTAAACTAGTAAAACTTTATATATGTGTTAATTTTGTGACATGTGACTTAACCTATAAATGACATCTATCATTATTTAGAATTTAAATATATTGTCATAAATAATTTATATCTATTTATATAATACTAAAGCAAATACATGTGAACTTAAAAATATGTCATGTGGCACTTAAAATATAAAATTACATATTTTAAAAATATGACATATGACACTTTAGAATTGAAACTATATATAATATTAAAAGTATATTTCAGATTATTGTTAAAAATTGTCGTTGTTATATAAAAAAAATTGTTGTTCTTAAAATTGTTCCTAAAAAATTCAAGTGACTATTTAGTAACAAAATATTAAAAAAAAGTTAATGTTAAATGTAAAAATATTTTAAAATTTGATTAAAAAAATTATTGTAATTACTTAAATGGTGTAAATATAAATTACAAAATATTAAAATTAATTTTTTTTATAATTTTTATATAATTTATTATAATTTTATAAATAAAGATTAATATTTTAAATTTCAAATTTTAATAATTAAATAATATATTCAATATATTAGATTTAAAAAATTAAGTTATAATTAAAAATATCGTTCAAAAAAAAAGTATTATGTTTAAAAATAAAAATTATTTTTTCAGCAAAGCTTCAAATACCCTTTTTCAAAAAAGTTTATTCACTAAAAATGCCTTTAGTAAAAATAATTTCTTAATGTTACTAAACAACTAAAATTTTTTTTGTTTTTTTTTATTGGCAAAAGCTGGGGGCTCACATTGCCCAATTTCCTACTATGACTGATGTATCATTCTGGGTATAGCAATACCCATTGCATCTTCCCATAAGTTGTCGCGACAGCACCTAGGTGGTTTTTGAAGTTCATGGAAACCTTGCTCCAGATCACTTGCCCATGTCGCCAATCTGTCCACAACTCTATTCCCCTCCCTGTACGTATGTTCCAGTCGTATGTCCCAGTCTTGGCTTATAAAAAACTTGCAGCAATTAATCAATGGGGTAAGGGGATGGCAGTCATGCATGGGTTTCAATAACATTTCAGCACAACTTTTGAGTCCATTGCCACAATGATTTTCTTGAACTTCTTTCCCCATGCCAAGGGCAAACCATAATAGTCCCCCCATATCTCTGGAACAATTGTTGGAGTTGCACCCAAGTTGGCAGCAAAACCTATCAGCCATCTTATGTTGGTATCTCTGATTGCTCCACCACAGCTTGCAACTTGTGCACTCCCTTTGCTAGCCTCGTCCGTATTTAATAACACCCAGTCTTGAGGAGGGTGTTTCCATTTAACCAGAATTTCCTCTTGCTTAACAATTCGTTCTTGCCCATGCTTGAAGGTCTGTCTTATGCTTTCCACCTGCTCTTTAAGGAACTTAGCATTCACATAAATCTACCTGCTAGAAAAGATTTTCGCATTTCTCTTTTTCCACAACCACAAACAAATTATTAAAAAAAACATCATGCCAAATCATGTGGTTACATTTAAAGCTAACAAAATTAATATTTCTTTGAAACCATTCCTCAAAAGGAAGATGGAATAAAAAGGATACACCTTCAGAGGGGACGATCTTCCTCCAAATTTTCGACGCCATTTTGCAGTCCCGGAACAGGTGGATAGTCGTTTCCAGTCCCTCGTTGCATATGCTACAGATGCTCTCCCTCCCTAGCCCTCTTCGTACCATCTGTTCTTTTGTGAGTACCCTGTCATGTGCCAATAACCAGCCGAATACTCTCTGCCTTTCCGTGATCTTCGCTTTCCAAATGGTCTTCCATACAGTGTTTTGTATGTTCTG
>CANYCX012230293.1:0-19344 GCA_948193385.1 Breynia disticha f. nivosa | reverse complement strand
CGATACTGAAGGTCGGGCTCCCAGCTGTTTGATTGTGGTCTAACTATTGTGAATGTTGCGCATGTATTGTATTTGCACATATATCATTATAGACGAGATTTTATAAGTCATCATATTAAATGATTTTCCTGCTTCCGCATTTAAAAAAAATAGTGCGAAAAATCATAATTATTTCAAAATGAACTTTATGAATTTTGGCGTCACATATTATGTGGTTGTTATGGTTGATTTGATATGTGGAAATATATTATGTGGTGGTATGGTTAAAAATAACCTTGAGTAATAATGTTTGTCATGCTTGTCAATAGATTGATCAATTATGTATATAAGTTCATTGGTTATGCTTGAGCAAATTGAGGTGATTATGATGATAATTCAAATGTTTGAATGCATCTTTGGATGTAAAGCATGGCATGAGCTTATGTTGGTGCATGATTTGGTTATATGATTGGTGTAAATGACATTCATGCATACATTTGGGGCTCTTTGTGAGAAAATTTAATTAAAAAAACAATGGCTCTTAGTGAGCAAGATTAATGAGGGAGTGGTTATGACATTTCGTGTGCAAATTTTGGTGTTTAGTGCACAATAATGTTTGGTGTTTAGTACACAAAATATTTTGGTGCTTCGTGCACAATATTACGAGTAGTATATAAAACATGCTATACTGGACACAGTGGTTAAAATTCAGTACATAGACGTATGTATGAATGTGTCAGGCCAAAACAGGGCGAAATTGAGGCCAAAACAGGGCGTATTATGGATATCCAATTATTATAACCAAAACTCCCGGCTGAAAGGCCAGTTTGCAAATATCAATAATATGGCCAAAACAGGGTGTAAAATGGAAATTCAATTGGCATCATGAGTCACATTTTCACATCATTATTTTCTTTGATGTTGAACTTGAAATGAGCATATGATAGATGATTATTTGTTGGAAGAATTGTGAATGATCATTTGAATTTGCATGGTTAAATTGATTTGAGTGACATGATCCATATTGAATAAATTGTTATGTTTATTTATGAGTTAATGAATGTTGAATTATGTGCTCTTTTGAAATGAAGGAAGTTGGTTTTTGTGATTTAAATGTTGAGGATTGATGGAATGTTGAGTATGAAATGATTTGTGTATTGTGTTTGAGAATTTTTGCCCAGAAACCAGTGTGCTACGCGTGGTGGCCCGTAAGTACGCGCAGTCGTCTCGACCACGCGTACTTCTTTTCGACCGCGCGTCTATGAGTACCCAACTACGCGGGGTCGTAGCGACAACGCGTAGTTGTGGACCACAACGCATTTTTATGTACCAGACTACGCGCAGTCGCAGCGACCACGCGTACTTCTCAACTACAACGCGTAGTCTGTATTGACACCGTGTACATCACTGACTTCCAATTGTTTTTGGTTAAGATTATACCTTATTTTCCTAATGGATCAAAACTATGTGTTATATTTGGTTAAATGATGGTATAATGAGAAGTTAAATAATATTACATAAATTATGAATTGTTATGTGAGCAAATAAATAATTAAAAAATAGTTGTCCATTTGGTAAGTGTTTCTTATTGAGTGTCAAAACTTATTTTGCATTTTATGTCTTCCATATTCGACATTGGTACGAAAATAAAGGGGATGAATTTTAGAACGTAAAGGCGTGAGATTCTGCTGTACGATTTCGACTAGAAGTTTGAAGAACCAGGTGGGCTGTGCACTATGGTGTTTTGTCTCTTTTATGTAAAATATTGTATCAGAAATTAATAGTGCATATAATCCTTTTTACTTCAATTTTCATAAAACATATTTTGGCAAATCTTGTATCATTTAAATTTGAAGTAATGAGATGGATGTTTTTATAAATTAGTTTCAAATTTATATTTTTCTAAAAATTAAAATGATTTCCAAGTTTGGGTGCAATTTCTTGGGAAAAAAGAAATAATTATTTATGAAATGGTAGTCAAATTTGGGGGTCACACTAAAGGTTTGGAAATTGTGATTTCTATAGGATGGATCTGATTGACAATGTATTGTACGAGACTCTTGAGTCCCAAGAGGCCGTGTAGAAGCAGGGATTAGCCCCAGGACATGGAGCACTACCTACACAGGGTGTTGTGCCACCATTTGAACTGGCCTATGCATGTTTCTTTGAGATGATGCAGCAGTTGATTGGGAGGTAGGGGGTCAATAGGGTGAGGGCCTTAATATTGATCAAAATTTCTAAGAGGTGCGCAAGCAGGGCATGAAGTCGTTTGAGGGGACTACCGACCCAACTGAGGTGAAGGACTGGCTCTAACACACTGAGAGGATCTTTAATCGGACGTGGTGTATGACAGAACAGAAGCTGAGGTATACTACCTTACTGCTAGAGAAAGGAGTTTAGGACTGGTGGGAAGCGGTCCCCAAGAATTAAAATAATCCACTTACCTTGACTTGGGGCAATTTTCAGAAGGAGTTCGCCGACAAATATACCCCTTCACTCTATCTCAGTCGAAAAAAGATAGAGTTTTTGGAGCTCATGCTGAAGGACTTGACAGTTACAAAGTATGAGACTCACTTTACCAGACTCTCCCACTACATACCTAATGAGGTTGCAATTGATCAGCAATGAAGAGACTGTTTTGAGAGGGGGTTGCAGTTACCCATATTGCAATGAAGCAACCTACTTACTAGATGCTGATAGAGAATGCTATGAAAGCTGAGGAGTTGTTGGCCGAAGAGGGTTGACGTAAGGGGAAGAAGCAGAAGGTTTCAGGTGAATCCAGTTCCACCGGAGGCCATAAGAAGATAGATTTCAAGCCACCTAGGAGTGGGAGGAAGGGCGACAAATAGGTAAGAGCATGTTAAGGAGTAGGGGAGGTCATTTCTCCATGCCCCCTACATTTGGACACTAGGGCACTTCAGTACACATAAGTGCAGACACTAGGGATCTATGCTACTACATTAACCAGCCAGGACACCATGACCAAAAGTGCCACCAGAAGGCCTAAGATCAGGGATGGACAGTCTTTAGAAAGAGAAGTGTCAGAGAAAACCGAGTAGCTATTACCACTGGCAAAGGCCGAGGTAGAGGTGGAAGGGCTACGAGCACCACCTCGAGAGGCAAAGGAGCTTCTCATTTTGTAGCTCCACCTCAAGCACGTGTCTATACTATGACATGAGATGAGGTAATAGGCAACCTCGACGTCATTACTGGTATGATTTTTATATTTGCATAGGATATATTGGTATTAATTAATTCAGGTTCTACATGTTCATTTGTGAGTGAGTCAATGATAGGACAAATGGGGGTAATGTAGATCCATTGGGATACATGATAGTAGTGTCTATGCCAGCTAGGGGTATAGTTATGGTGAGAAACGTGTTGAGGAACTACAAGTTGAAAATTGGCGAGTTGAGTTATGTGACAGATTTGATCATTTTGAGGATGAATAGTTTAGAGTTATATTGGGTATGGACTGGTTGTCCAGAAATAAAGCTATGGTGGATTGCTACGCAAAGAACGTTGTGGTAGAGGTTGATGGTGAGAGGAGAGTATTGTTAGTGGGTGAGCAGAAGGTTATTCCTTCCTGCTTGGTATCGGCAGCAATGACTGCAACATTAATAAGAGATGGGTGTGATACCTACTTGGCGTGTGTGATAGACGTGATTCAAAAGAGGTCAGGAGTCGAAGATGTGGAGGTAGTGAGAGACTACCTAGTGGTATTTTTGGATAAGTTTCTAGGACTACCAAAGTCGAGGGTGGTTGTTTTTGAGATTGAGACGATATTGGGAGCAGCACCAGTGCCCTAGTGCCGTATAAAATGACAGCAGTACAGTTGTAAGAACTGAAGAGGTAGTTAGATGAACTCTTCGAGAAGGGGTTTATCCGACCGAGTGTATCACCTTGGGGCGTACAATTATTATTTGTAAAGAAGAAGGATGGAAGTCTATGGCCGTGTATCGATTAGTGTTAGTTGAATAAGGTGATTGTGAAGAACAAGTATCCGCTGCCGAGGATTGATGATTTGATATATCAGTTGAGGGATGCAATAATGTTCTCTAGGATTGATTTACGATCAAGGTACTGGCAGTTGTGAGTGGACGAGACTTCATTCCTAAGACAGCGTTTAGGACTTGATACGTCCACTTTAAGTTCATGGTGATGCCTTTCGGGTTGACTAACGTGCTGACAGTCTTTATGGATTTAATGAACAAGATATTCCAGTCGTATCTGGATCAGCCTGTAGTGGTGTTCATTGACGACTTGTTAGTGTATTCAAAGGACAGGGAGGAGCATGAGGGGAACTTCTAGGAGGTGTTGGAGATATTAAAGGAAAAGAAGTTCTATGCCAAGTTTGACAAGTGTGAATTGAGATGAAGGAAGTAGATTTTATGGGGCACGTGATTTCAGCTGAGGGTGTGATGCTCGACCCAAGTAAGATAAAAGCAGTTCAAGAGTGGAAGTCTCCGAGAAATGTGACCGAGGTATCTAGTTTCTTGGGTTTAGAAAGATTTTACCTGAGATTCATAGGGGATTTCTCCAAGTTGGAGAGGCAGATGATTAGTCTCCTAAAGAAAAATACCCTGTTCATCTAGAATGAACGTTGCCTGACGTGTCCTAAATCTAAGTGACATGAATTTGCACAACTGTACGCAATCATGTAATAAGGGGAGTAAAACTAAACATAAATTATCGTATCCTAGGGAAATCAGACTAAAATCATATGCGTCATTGTTGTTTATCAAAATGTTCAACCAGTTGATTTTTTTTAAGATTAATTTTAACTAACCTAATTAATTTTAATTGCTTTTAAATCCTAAACTGTGTGAAAAATCAAAACAAATAAATTAAATCTTGTAATAAAAGTTAAATTGTAGTAACTCAACAAACATGTAATTAAAAACTAATTGAAGTAACTCAAATCAACAATACTCAAACCAAAATAAATTTTTCATTGATCTCAATGTAAATAACAAGACAAACTGTAACAAAACAACAACTCAAGCCTCTAAATACAAAAGTTGCATCCAAAAAATAAAAAAAAACCCAACACAAATCAACACCAAAAACAGAAAATCAACTTGTAACAAAATACAAGATTGAACAAAATGGAATGAAAGTAACAAGAAATGTAAAAGGAATCTACTAATTTCACTGCCCACTGAAATCCATCAATAAATCCTACAAAAACACAAAACAAAATCAAAAATCGCATAAACATAAACTGGTTGCAGAGAAAATAAAAGGAAAATTGACATGGAATTGAAGAAAGAGTGTGAATCAGAAGCCTAAACTAAAAGTATCAAAAGAAATGTAAACAAAGCATCAAATAAACCAAGATCAAAGCTACAAAAACCCTAAACTATTCTCTACTAAACCTAGTGGCCGTCAAACATCAGACCGTAATGAAAAATGAGACCCTTTGTGCCTTTTATCACTCAAACCTATTGTTCCAATGATTGACATGATTCGTGTCAGTTTTTAATTTCATCACAAAGGTCGTGCTAGTGCTCATGTTTTAGGCATAGCACGATCTCCTGCTCATCATATTAGGGAGTGTCAGCTTATGGGATGGAAATTGAGATGAGCACAACCCATGCTCTTCAGTAACGGGTGGTTCTGTTTCTTTTCGAGCCCAAATCTCTATCAAATTCATCTCAACCTGCTTGTGAATCAGTCTCAAATCATAATCAATATCAACTATCGTATAAAAAGTCCAAAATCGAGTAAAAACAGACAATAATCAATAAAGATGTGAACTATTCTGCACGTAAATCACATTTTAAACTTAAAATGAATTTTCCAATGAAAAAGATCTAAAATGTGATTTTTAGGAGAAATTACGACTCTATGCACACGTAATACGTAGCTAAGGTATGAGAAATATACTCATATTACTCGCACATCATTGCCAAGAATTTTCTAGGAATTGAAGACGAGGTTAGTGGAAGCTCCAGTACTTGTGTTACTGACCAAGGGTGAAAATTTATGGTATATATAGACGTTTCTAAAGTGGGATTAGGTGGTGTGCTTATGTAGAATGGGAGGGTAATTGCATATACTTCTCTGCAGTTGAGACAACATGAAGTTAATTATCCTACCCACGATTTGGAGTTAGCCTCAATCATACATACCTTAAAGGTGTGGAGGCACTACTTGTACGGTGAAAATTTCCTGATTTTCACCGATCATAAGAGCCTCAAGTACATTACCACTCAAAGAGAGTTGAATTTAAGGCAGTGAAGATGGATTAAGCTTCTGAAGGACTTCGATTGACTATCAACTACCATCCGGGTAAGGCTAATGTGGTCGTCGATGCTTTGAGCCAGAAGGATAGAGAAACAAGGATTCAGTGACCTATAAGGTAGACTCCTTATTTCTATTGCGAGAGTCGAGAGTACAGCTCGACCTGAATGAGGAGGAAATGTTGGCTAATATACGGGTGAGATCCCAGGTAAGGGAGTTGATAGTGAAAAGGGAAAAAGAGGATGAGTACTTAATGAAGATTAAAAAGATAGTAGAGAAAGGGAAAATGACTACAACGCACTAGCTAGATGATAATGGAGTGTTATATTATAGAGGACGGTTGTGTGTTCCTGATGTGGATGAGATTAAGGAAAGTCTTATGGTTGAGATGCATTCCTTCACGTACTCGGTGCATCCTGGTAGCACCAAGATGTATCGTGACATGAGAGATATGTATTGGTGGTTAACATGAAATAGGAGATAGCAGATTTTGTAGCTTAGTGTCTGCCTTCCCAACAAATCAAGGCAGAAGATCAGGCTCCAACAGGGAAATTAAGGTCATTAGAGATTCTGGAGCGGAAGTGGGAAAAGATTATGATGGATTTCATTGTGGGATTACCGAGGACATTTAGACAGCATGACACAGTTTGAGTGATAGTGGATCGACTCACCAAGTCAGAACACTTTATAGCTATCTGATAGGATCACACATTGGACAAACTTGTGGGTTTATATGTGGCAGAGATTGTGGGACTTCACGGTGTTCCTATGTCGATCGTGTCAAATTGTGATTCAAGGTTCACTTCGAGATTTTAAAGGAGTATGAAGGATGCCATGGGCACTAGACTGCAGTTCAGTACTTCATTCCATCCTCAGACCGATGGAAAATCAGAGAGGACAATCCAGACAGTAGAGGATATGATGAGGGCATGTGTATTTGAGTTTGGGGGCAACTGGATGATCATTTGCTGTTGATTGAGTTTACCTATAATAATAGTTTCCACACGAGTATTGGGATGACACCATATGAGACCTTGTATGGGAGGCGATGCCAGAGTCCAGCTTATTGGAATGTGGAGGGGTTGCGAGAGATTGAGGGAACCGAACTTTTACAACAAACCCTAGAGAAAGTCTATGTGGTGAAGAGATGTAGGCAGGCCACTCAGGATTATTAAAAGAACCTTTTTGATTGACACCATCGAGAAGTAGTGTAAGAAGTAGGAGATAGGATATTTCTCCGAGTTTCACCATGGAGACGTGTGATCCGATTCAGACAGAAAGGGAAGTTGAGTTCGAGATATGTGGGGCGTATGAGATTACTGAGAGAGTGGGGCCACTTGCCTACTAACTTCAGTTGTTGGAGGAGTTGTCCCGACTCTATAATGTTGACCAGTATCTAGCAAGCTCACTAGATCTAAGCCTCCCGGGATCGAATCTCCTAAGGAACATAATACTTAAATTGATTTGGTGCTAACAAGAAAATCAAATAAAGATATAAACATGGCAATTTGTTGGTTTTAGAAAATTGTACCAAGGATTAAATGCATAAATAAAAATTGAAACTAAAAGTAATAACTAAAAGGGTCGGGTTTTCCTAGATTTCAGTAAACCTGCACTTGGTTACTTAATTAGATTGAGGTTAATGATGGTGTCCTCACGCTATCTTCAATAAAGAGTCCCTTTTGGGATGCTCAAAATTGCGTCCTTAAACCTAGACAATGTTCTACTTCCGTGATGCATTAGACTAGGCAAGGCCATTGATCACACAGGCATTTCATCGAACACATTAGCATCAATTGGTATATTTCTATCCTCTTGAACGCTAACACTATTTGATTAGCCTTCTTATCCCTAGGCTTTCATAACTCTGAGATAAGATTACTAAAATTGAATGATACACAAACTGCAATTAAATGTCCTAAGCTCACAGTCGATTAATTAAGATCTAATGCAATACAATCCTAGCATGTCACTAGTATGGATTATTTACATGATTTAACTAATTACTTCACTCTTTCTATTGCAACGAAAGATGTACATACCGAGCAATCAATAGCAATATGTGAACCCTATCATTCACCCATCAACACAATCAAATAGACATTCATTCTAGCAAAGATGTGTCATTTAAGCATAGACCTCAAAATCCAATAAGAAACCAAGTATATAATAACATCTTGGAGAAACCCAACAAAATGACTAGCCTATCATAGCTAAAACTAAAAGCAAATGAAATAAACTTAAGAAAGTCATAACCACAAAGAAAAGAAGGAAGAAAAACTCTTGAATTCTCTTCTCTTCCTCTCTAAAAAATGCCCAGCCAAAAGTCCCCAAAAGCCCTAAGCACAACTCTTTTTGTTGCTCTTTTAGCCCCTGTGAAGTGTCTTCAATGCCCCGACTTAACCCAGCCAATATAGGGTCATTTTGGACCACTTTTGATGAGTCACAAATGAGGTACTTCAGCCCCAAAATGTGACTCCAATTAATCACTTTTGTGACTAGCATTCTGCCTTGATTTTGAGCCAAACTTCCAAGTCACATTTGTCCAATTTCATGCCCAATTTATGATCATAGTGAGTCACATTTGTGACTCATATTCTAGAATCATTTTTCCACTTGAAACAAGAGTCGTGAATGCTACAATTTGGCTTCCAATCGTGACGCATAGACAGTCATGTTCGTGACTCATTTTTGCGCCAACTTTCCATCAAATTTTGAAGTCATGTTTGGCCATAATTCATACCCAAAATATGATGCAATTTGAATACATTCATGATCAATCTCCTACCCAATTTTAAGCTGCTAAAATGACAGTCACGAATGATGTTTTCAACCTTCCAAAAGTGATGCTACGATATTCATGAACGTGACACTAAATCTATCCTATTTTTCCTTAAAAACATGTCACGTTTGAGCCAACATAAGCCTCCATTTGTGATACATTTTCATCACGTTCATGATGCTTCTTCTGCCCAATTGTATGCTGCCAAAATGAGAGTCACGAATGATGTTTTTAGCCTTCCAAATGCGATGCTCAATCGGTCAAGTTCGTGACACTTTTTTGTGCAAAATCTTCATAAAATTCACCATGTTTGCTCCTTTCCAAGCTCCATTTGTGGTACTCTAGTGTCACGTTTGTGACACCTTTTTTGGACTAATTTTTGGCTTCCAAAACAAGTCACAATTTTCCAAATCAAACTCTTTATTTGTGACTCTTGTCATGTATGTGAGGGTGATTTTGGCTCACAAACTCATTCATTACAAACTTCAATTCATCTTTGAGCTCATCCATTTCATAGCTTGCAATGCCATGATCTTGATGCTCATTTTGGCCAATGAATTATGCCCCAAACCAAGCTCAAAGTCTCTTGAATTCATGCTCTAAAATTCTCCCATTCAATACACCTCCATTTCCATCCAAATCCTAGTGTAATTTCTGAATTCCCGAGCGCACCTAGATAAAACCATATTCGATCAAAATATTTTATATTCATGAGTTTTATCTATCAAAATATAGCGGAAAACATCATAAAATACATGTAATGAATGTGTATAAATAGTCCTATCAATATACACAAGACTCATCTTCATTTTTTATAAAGCCAAATTCCTTGATTGCTTCATCGAATCAAAGATTCCAGTCTGAAATGCTTACCTAAATCTTATAAACCTCTTAAGGTTCTAAGGATTAACAAAACCCTCTAACTAGTTCAAGTAGACATCCTTAAAGAGCTTTCCATTTGGGAATGTTGTTTCAACATCCATTTTCCATTTTTCATAGTCGTGATATGCAACTATGGCAAGTAGATTCCTAATAGACTTTAGCGTGACAGTAGGCAAAAAGGTTTTATCATAGTCTACATTATGAGTTTGCCTAAATCCTTTAGGCATGAGCCTACCTTTGAAGATATTATCAGCCTTAGTCTTGAAAGCCATTTGATTTGATGACCTTAGCAACTTTCAATGGATCAACCAATGTCTATACTTGGTTATCATTCATTGATTGAATTTCAGATTGCATAGCCTCAAACCATCTTTTAAAATTTAGAATTTTAATAGCTTATTAGTAGGTAGTTGGATCCTATCGATCCACTTGCTAAATAACTTCTCTTTTAGTTATTAAAAATCCATATCTATCAATTTCTCATTGAACCCTACCAGACCTTCTAGGTTCTTGGTTCTTGTTCCATAACTACTTGTGAACTCGATCTTATTTACATCTCCTTCTTTTTAGGAGTTTGTGGTTTTGGACCTCTCCAAGTTGCACTTCAATCCTACTGAACTTTTTGAGAAGGAACTCTTTTTCTAAGAAAAAAACTTTCAAACAACGAAGACTTTGTTCTATTCTGAGGAATAAAAGTAGTATCCTTTTGTTTCCTTAGGATACATCATAGATAAACATATTTTAGTCTTAGACTGTAGCTTATCTACCTTAAATCCTTAAAAAAGAACTATTATGCTTGTGGCCCATCTATACCTCTTATGGTGTCTTCTCTACTTCTTTGGTTAAAGTACGATTTAGCATGAACATAGTAGTTCCAATGCTTATTCCTAAAACAACATAGAAAAACTAGATTGGCTTATCATAGAATGAACCATATCCAGTAGAGATCAATTCTGACTTTTGAACACATAATTCCATTGAGGTGACTAAGTTGTGAGATATTACTCTTTAAGATTATAGTTAAACTCTTAGCTTATATATTTTCCACCTCAATCTTTCTTGTGTACTTATAGACAACATAGATCTGAGTGTATAAAACCTAATAAGTCATTTGCCCTTTCACTTAGTATGGGGACTTTTTGTTCCTTTTTAAGATACATTATTTGTTAGATCTTTCTACGCCATAATTCATCTTATAAAACTAAGATCAACTTAATTAGATGAGATCTTTAAAATAGTCCCACAATTTAAATTAATATACTTTTAAATAATCTATTATTTGTGTCATTATTGCCCAAACTCTAGCTAAGCTAAGTCTGTGCACCTAGAGGTTAAGGTACTTAGGTAAGAAAACACTCAATCATGCCTAATTCATGACTCTTTGATCCAATGGACTAACACATTAATGTTAAACACAAAAACCCATTTTACATTGCCTAGTTCTAGCAATACCATTCCATGTTAAGTCAAACCCACATTTGCAATCCACGCTTCACAAAGAAATATGGGTATACCTATGACTCTAAGCATACATGATCGATGTTCGATGTTCTTGATGTGTTTTGAATTGAGAGAAGGCAACTTTGTGACTTAGTATTTCTAGTGATACTTTTTTAAGTATGGCTTATATGATGAATTCTTTTTCATTCATCCATACATATTAAAAATAATGTGAATAATATTAAACGTGACAAACATGGGCCCAAAAACCTACAACCAATAGACCTATACTAGTACATATAGTCTTTAAGCTTAAGCTTCTATACTTCGATGGGCTTTGTACTCCTTTTAGGCTTACTACAAAGTCTTTAAATCTTCTTATATACTAAGAAATTTAAAACTTTTACTATAATCATTAATGGATTGTAGGCCATAATTAAAATCACAAAACCTAAGGCCCATGAATTCATAATACAAATCCATTCATCACATTCAATCAAACATACACAAAATTTCTTTACCATCCATGGACCAAACAAAGTCTAACTTTTAACTTAAAAGCCAAACCCATTACCAAAATCTTATTTGCGGGATAACTAAGATTAAAACTCGTGATGGGTTTGGACCAAGTCCCAATAGGTTCATTGAATGAACCATCTCTTAAAAACCTGAACACATGCTAGTCGTTCTGGTACTTTTAAACTCTCTAGCAAATTTCCCATTTTTCCAATTTTAATATTGTTAGTGTAAGCCCTAGCCCAATACATTGTTTGTCACTTTTATTATTGAGTAATAAAATTATGAGACATTATTTTATCACTTAATGTATTAACCTGTAGTATATGTTTGATAAAATATCTAAGAATATTAATTAAGTGCTTGAGGTATCAAGGTTGAGGACCTTGATAGTAGAACCTGGAAGTTAGGAAATTAATTTTCTAAATATCTCTAGTCACTTGTTTTTATGGGAATAGAAATGAATTAAGACTAGTATGTACTTTGTAGGTGATCATGTTATATGGGTCACAGAAATCAAAATATCTAGCAAAGTGCATAGGTACAATATAGAGCATTGTATTTGGAGAGCGATCACTATTTGTAATGTCAAATACTATCCTTAAACTAAAAATCACAAATCTCTTTTGTTACGATTTGTAGTGTATTTTGACATATATCTAACATGACCGTAAAAGGTTGACAAGTATGAGTATGATTGGGTATGCAAAGAATCATAAGTAAGAGCTTGAGTGAAGTGAAGGGATTGACCCTCTCATGAAAATGAGAGCAGATATCACTAGCAGCTTGATAGACAAGATTAGGAAGAGTGTGGCCGCACCAAAATAAAATGGTTAGGTCATTTATTTGAACTTATCAATGTGTCATAGAGATCTAAAAAAGTGATTTAGCGCTAAACACGGTTGTTTGAGACATGCATTATGCTAATCATGATATCAGAGGTCAAGGGATGAATTTGAATTGTAGTATGGCTGTTGACACTGCTCGTCAGCTATTTAATTTAGGGTGATCATAGTGTCTTACTAGAGACCACCTATGATTTATGAGTTATTAAACTTATTTCCTTTATTAAATACTCCTATATATCACACATGGATGACAGAAAAACTAAAAAGAGTATTTTGGCTTTTCAGCTTAGCTTAAAATCTGGCTATCGGGCCGGATCGGGTATTTGGGGAAATTTTGGTAATTGGGCCCAAGATGGATAAGAAATCTTATTTCTTATATGATTTTAAGACAAAGATTATTTATTAAAGATGATGTCCTAAGTGAAAATATGTATGAAGATAAGAGAGAGAAAATTTAGGAAGATTGTCTTTAATTAAGACAAGATTAGTATAGGATAAACTAAAAGATAAATCTTCTTATTTATCCACATTAAAATCACGAAAAATGGGTGGTTATTTTAAAGGATTTTTTTTTAATTAAATACTTAACAAAGTCCTAATGGGATTAGAATTGTTAAGTGTTTTAATGAACTAAAACTCTTGTCTTTAAAAAGAACCAAAACCCTAGTTTTTCCATGATGAGAATTCCTCCCTCAAACACTCCCATTCAGCAGTGAGTTCCACCTTAAATTAAGAGAGAATTTTAGGATTTTTCTAAGAGAGACGTGAGGAAAAAGAGGCTAGTCATAGGATTGATCAACATGGTGCACTTCATTCCGCAGGATTCTCATCCGATTTTGAGATTAAAGGTGATTTGATTTACTCTTTGTGCTAGTACATGTTTCTGCTAATCTGTGTTTTAGTTTTGTAGAGGAATCACATCTGGAATTCTTCCTCGGTGTCACTAAGGTCGTCTTGAAGTATTTTGAGGCGGTAGTTTACTGTTCTTTGGCTAACCACGACCTAGAAGGAGGAGAAAGAGAAAGTAAGTTTTTCTTTAAAGTTTATGTCGTTCCAACGACTAGTTATTATCTAGGAATAAGCCTATGCATTTCTTTATATTTGGTGAAGATCTTGGTTGGTTTCTGATGTGGTTTTGATTGTTTTCCACTGCCATTAGTGTTATAATATGTTAGAAAACCTAACAATCGTATCAGAGCAGTCACCTTAATCAATTAATGCATAAATTGTTGAAACCGGTAACTAGTTTGATGAATAACGTGGCTCTTTTGTTAGGGCAATAAGTTAAGGTTTAAAATTGAATTAATAAAGTAGGTTTTGTGCTAATTTTAATCCCATTCATGGCTGGTCACGTCTAGGTATTTGTTTTAATTCATAAAATACAAAACTAGGTACATAATTTGATGTTTTAAGACTATTTTGGCATAGTTTAGATAAAATATGCCTAAAAATGATTTTATGAAACTAATAAGGGCTAAATTACCTTAAAACACGTGAAATTAGGTTTTTAC
This sequence comes from Breynia disticha f. nivosa, assembly GCA_948193385.1. NCBI lineage: Eukaryota > Viridiplantae > Streptophyta > Magnoliopsida > Malpighiales > Phyllanthaceae > Breynia > Breynia disticha. Next base: position 5,140 of record CANYCX012230293.1, on the reverse strand, counting down.
TGTTCACGCACTGTTCATAATTTTAATTTTAACCTAAAATATGAAAAAACATAAACTAGGTGTTTATAGAAAGAATTAATGAACTAGTAGGACTAGTTCAATTCTTAGGAATCTAAGAGGACTTAATGTAACATTTTGGATATTTTTCGTCGTAAAATGACGATAAATATGTGTTTAAATTTTAATATATAAAGATATACGAAAGGTTGATCGAAGGTTGACGCAAAACGATCGAAGAAAATCGGAAAACCTAGAATTAAGAAAGTACGCGCAGTGGACAGCAAAGTACGCGCGATCGCTGCCACCACGCGTACTGCATTTCCACCACGCGTAGTGTGCTGTCGGCCTGAAAAAAATATAAACATATCGATTGATTAACCGATGAAATCCATTTTTCATTTTAAACTAAAACCCTGCAGAGCTTAGCTTCAAAGAACCATCAGAGGTCTGAGAATTCATTTAAGGAAGTGAGTTTTGAAGGAGAGAAGTTGATCTTGTAAGAAAATGAATAAGGTAAGATGGCTTATAGGTTGATATTAAGTTGATGGATTGATTTTGCTGGATATATAGTTAGTTTAGGCTGAATTCCTTGTTGAAATTGTTGCCTATAAATGTTGAGATTGATGGTTTATATGTGAGGAAAGGTTAGGATGAGTTTTGTGTGGGAAATTGATGGAAGAAAGGCATAAGACAAAGGTTTATGTTAAGTTGACAATTCGTTTACATTGAACTGAAATTATGTTCAACGCTTTGTAATGAATGGAAATGTTGCTGGAAATGGATATGAATAAGTGTAGAAAGTTGTTATAAATGATTTGGAGATGAAATTGAGAAAGATGGACTTAAAGAGGATATGTTGGAAAGGTTGACATATAGTTAACTTAAGGTTGAAAATGAGATGTTTTATTGACTCTAAAGTTAGAATTAATATTTGAATTGGTTAGTAATGGATTATATATGATTGATTTCATACAGGAGGATCTGTACGACGAATGGGAGGCTGTTGAGCCAGTGTTGGTTATTGTTTTGCTTGTTTTGGAGGTACGTGTTCTTACGCTTACTAAATTGGATCGTAATTTATTCAGAATTACATTGATTAAGCAAAGTAAAGATGGATCCCTATAATGACATGTTAAGTTGTTAGACGACTTATAGTGAACCTGAGATGTTTGTATTGATATGTTTCGATTGATAGATGATTATACATGTTTGGTATGTTTTGATCGAGTTTGATGTGTTATCTTTGTTTACCTATGTGGTATTGTCTGATTTGCTCTATGTGAGCTGAGATAAATGTTTTGCTGTGTGCTTTGCTGTGTGCTATGTTATTTGCTAAGCTGTGTGCGGAGTGAATGTCATTCAATGCTGTATGCGATTATGAATGATATTCATATTGATTACATTCATACATTTACATATCTGTATGGCACGAGCCTGTGTGGCAAAAGATAAAAGGATTACTGTGTGTTTTCCTAGACTGCTATGTGAGATAGTCCGTATTTACGAGTTTTGTTCATAGCTGTGTGCTCAGACTATATGCCTTCCCTCTGCTGTGTGTGATAGAGGAAAATTCCACTACTGTGTGCGATAGTGGATAATACCCGGGTCATTCTGTGTGAAATTGCATTTCATTGCACTTTATACATTATATTCATATATGTATGATTGAGAATTGCTATTGAAGAACTTGTGTAGTTCGTAATCTACTGTGTGCAATATTGAATGAAAGATAATGATCTCTGTGTGAGTTTCTTTTTATCGTTACCTGTATGGCTCGATATTCGTATGATTGATCTGTGTGATCGTATTTTTCTATGTGCCAGATTATAATTGATAGTTGTGTGCTGAATTTGAAATCTGTGTGATATTGTTTTGTCTGGCATTCGGGGATGCCAAAGGACAAGATAGATACGCACGTCCTCGTGCTATTTTATGCTTTTCCCTGCACATCATTTACGTTAAATCTAAGAATACTTACTGAGTATTGTTTATACTCACCCCGTTGTTGTTTTAAATGATTGTGCAGATTGTAGGTAGCTGCCTATCACTGGACCACAGAGTTGATCGGTACCTTCCAGAGCTTACGTCAGAGGTCAAGCTCCAGTTTTCATTTTTGTTATTTTGGATTTGCACATGTTGTACATTTGTATATACACGCAGGTTTTCAGTTTGAATGTCTTCAAACTTATTTGCTTCTGCTAGAGTTTTGTTTTACGAATGAAAACAGATTTGGGCCGAGGTTTTATAAAATAGCGTGTATATATCTTTTATATTTTCTCTCAACTCTAATTTTAGACTTAATTTTATATCATTTCTATAAATTATAATGTTTATCAGGAGAATTGGTTTATAAAAATGAGTTCCACACCTAAAATGGATTTTAAGGACTAAATTGAAATTTGGCAGTGGAAATTTTGTGTTGAAATTTCAGATTATGTATTTTATTTGTTGTGAGTGAAAATTAAATGCATTCATGTAGTTTTAAACTTATTTTGATATTTGTGTAAAATTGTAAAAGAGAAATTGAATCTTTGTTATTTATGGCACAAAAATAAATTGATGTTGTCTTTTGGGCTTGAGTTCATTCATTCCATGAATGATTTTGGGCTTGGCCCAAGTGTAGACCACATTCTAGCTCTAGAAGGGGAGGGGGTTGAATAGAGCTAGACACTAAATAAAAATCTTTCGCGGAAATAAAATGACATACGATATAAAGTGGTTCGGATCAAACACCTACTCCACTACCTAAGTTCCTCACTTAGAATTTTGGCAAACACTTCCTATTGCCTCACAGGACTTTCTTACACACTTGATTTCTGGCTCAAGCAACCTTACAATTTAACTTGATTTTCGGTTCAAGTTCTACCTCACTTTAACTTGATTTTCGACTCAAGTTCTACCTCACACTCAACTTGATTGATGGCTCAAGTTCCACCTTACAACTTAACTTGATTTACTCCTCAAGTTATACCTTACAACTCAACTTGAATATTTTTCACAAAGAATTGTGTACAAGTATGTGCAAAATGAATAATCTATCTGAACTGCACAAATAGTCTCTTCAAGATTATTTTGTATCTGAGAGCTTTTGAATAGTATTTTTCTTTTTGTGTTCTACACTCAGTGTTCTTGATTCAGTGTATGTTCAGTGTTCTATCTTTCTTGCTTCTGAACCTATATATATAACCTGCAAGTGCCTCAAAACAAATCATACCAGAACATGCACGCAGAAAATCATGAACATCATTATGAATTGCTGGTGACTTTTTCTTTTCCAGCCTGTTTCTTTTCATGCACGTAGAAAATCATGAACATGTTATTATGAATTGCTGGAGACTTTTTCTTTTCCAACCTGTTTCTTTTCATGCACCTAGAAAAGAAGGAACATATTAATATGAATAGTAATTTACTATTCAAATAGTGTTGTTTTCCATGAAATTCTGGAGAATTTTCTAAATCTTCTTTTTGAACATGTTTGACAACTTGATTTGTAAAATCTATACTATTCCTTATTTTTTGCAACACAACTTGTATAAATTGATTCATAAAATCTTTCTGCCGAAAGTGCATCATTACTTATTTTGTGCAACTCAACTGAACCAATATGTACACCGCATGAATATTATTGACAAAAGACGAACAGTAATTGTTTAAATCGATTTATGACTTTCAATCAATTTACGACTTTCAATCGATTTATATTTTAAATTGATTTGTAACTTTTAAATCGATTTATATTTTCACTATTCATTCATGTACATATAATTCATATATTACTATTTAATAAATAGTAAAATACTATTCATGAATCACTATTCATGTCATAATGAGAGAATATGCACAGTATAATTATTTTTCTATTTACGTACATATAATTCATATGTTATTATTTAATGAATAGTAAAATACTATTCATGAATCACTATTTATGTCAATTATGCACAGTAAACAAAATTTCAGAAAAAAAAATTATCCACATTTAATTTTTCTTTTCATTAATTCTTACCATATTTATCAATTTCAAATATTAGCACATTATCAAAACATATAAATGTATACTACATTTGGTTCAACAATCTCCCCCTTTTTTATAATGACAAAACTAATATGAAGTTGATAAATTGTAAAAAATTAATTTCTAAGAAAAATAAATATAAACTCCCCCTAAATTTAATACCCATGCATAAAGATGATAAAAATGACTCCCTCTAAGTTTATGCACTGAATATCTCAAATTTTTAAACACAATGTCAACCATTTGTAATTTAATTACACATATTATTTTTTCCCCTTTTTTTCAATTATCAAAAAAAAGTGTAAAATTATCAAATTCATAGGAAAACACATTATCATTCAAATAAGAAGATAAAAACACAGAGAAAAAATTTGCATTTTCAAACACAACTCCAGCAAGTCATGTAGTATGCATTTTAGGCAATTTTTAATCCAAACTCAGTCATGAAGCAACATCAAAACATTCATAACCATACTTACGTACATCAAATATATCAAAACAATCATGAATTTATCATTTCATTTTTCATGTTATCAACTATAACATGTGAATGAATATATAAATGCATTAATGACTGGAAATCTACTGCAAATTGCATACTATAAGCCCTGAAGTTTCCTCTTTTTCTTTAAAATACTCCTTACCACACAACTTATAAGTAAAGAGAATATAGAACGTAAAGATCATACAAAGCTAATAAGATGAACACACAGCTTGTAAAAGATAGCATACAACTTATCCATATCTCACACAGCTCGTGTCAAATAATGTTTATGCAACACATGAATGTTTCATATGCATTCATAAAATCACTCTCAAATGAAAATCATGTTATGAATAATCATAACACATATTATATAGCTCAACATGTCTCAAATTGAATATCATAAGCATTAGCCATCATTAATTCATCAATTTCAATTCATGCCTTTCACATAACTCACAAGTCCACGATATTCATAACCATTTCAAATCAACATACAAGTTCATAGTATCCATAGTCATTCTCATGCATTCCCAATTATTAAACATAACCTTAGCACTTCAATACTCCATTACAACTTAATCTTTCATTTCTAAGTACACACTAAAGCCTACATAAACACATCTATGTGTTCTTTTATG
>CANYCX012229970.1:0-10631 GCA_948193385.1 Breynia disticha f. nivosa | reverse complement strand
TGTATGTTCCATGTTAAACCTAATTAGCCATAGCATTTCCGCAATAGGATGTTTTATATTATAATTGTATTAATTTTATTAATTTAAACTATGATATTTTTTTAAAGTTATTTTATACAAAAGATAATATTAATAAACATATTTAAAATAATCATCATCATGTTCATTAGAATTTTTCATTAGAATTATTTTGTGAAAAAACACATAAAATAAATATGACTAAAATTTTATATTATACCTTATGAAAACTAATTAAAAGGACAAGTTTTAAAACACAATCAATATCAACTCATCAATTATTTTTTAGAAAAATATATCACTAAATTTAAAGCTAAAATAAAAGATGGAAAATAATACATAAAAATATTAAATATTAATTTTTTGCACCTGTATCATAACAATAGCAATAGGTAAATTCAATCATTATCTTGCAGTGTCTCATTGATAATTTTTTTAAACAATCAAGAAAAATAATTGTTTGTGTATTACTTTAAAAATTAAATATTTTTTAATTATAGATCAAAACAATATAAATAATTATTTTATCTTGTTTAATAATTTTTGTATACAATAGTTTTAAATTAATTTTAAAAAATCAATACTAATTGTACTAATATTACAAATAATGGTTTTAAAATATCACCATAAAAATTTATAATAATTTAATAAAATTCGAATAATAATAAAATAACATTAAAAAATTAATAATTGACTATAGTTTAAAATATTTTGTAAATAAGTTTTCCTCATACATTTTATTTGAAAAAAATAATTATTTCTAACTCACCTAGGTTATAGATATTATTATGATTTTAATACAATAAAGTCTCTTATATAATAAATTTTTAATAAAATTGAAATATTAGACCTGTGCATAGATCTATATAGCTATTAATTGGCTCAAAATATTATTATTCATGTAAAATATTACAATAATTTTTTAAGAAAATATCTGATAAATTTATTTAATATATGAATTAAACATAATGTGAGATAATATATGTTGTAATAACATAATATTGAATTATGCATATATAGATAAGATTTAGAGACTAAATAATTTTATACATAATATATTTTGATTTGAAATCATGAGAAGTTCTTGTGAACAACAACAATATTGAAAAATATAAAAACATCTTTTAGGTAAGAATGTTTAGTTTAGAATTTTGACTAAGAACAACTTGTATATTGTTTTCAATAATAGAAAAATATTTAATAATAATATAAATTTAAAATTGTATTGCATAATATTATATGATAAATATAGACCAAGCTTATAATTTAAAAATTGAATTCTGTGCGCTGTGGTAGGTTGCTATATATTACAATTATATTATACATTAATTTTATTAATCTAAATTATAATATATTGTCACTATATTACAATTATACTATATATTAATAAATTGTTGTGTGAATATATCTAAATATAAGTAAATAATTTCTCGTCTTTTGTAGTTTTGTAGAAAGATCATTTTTATAGTAAGTATTAACTAAATTATCTTTCTTTTATTCTCTTCATTTCATTAATTTTGAAGATATTAATATTGATTGCCTTAATTATATTTAATATTTAAATTTTAATTTAAAAAATCGTATTAATTATCTATGTATTCTGCTTTATATTAATATATAGATGGGAAAGAATTCGTGTCACTCATTTCAGATCCATAACTGACGTACCGTATAGTCCATCTATGAAAGTCCGGCATGTGCCTAGAAATTTGTGAAAACAATATAAGGTATTTAATTAATTTAAGCTTAATACAAGAAACAAATTCCACAAGCTCCAGTAGATTATGAAGTAAGCCCAGAAGCCAACAATTTTGAGTTAAATAGCTCAGAGCAGTCGTGACATTCCCCATAGTCCAATGCATAAATACAACAACATTTATCTTGTAATCTAATCAAACTGCACATATTCAGCCTTTCTTTGGTGAGGCTGCAAGTCTCGTATACATTCTTGCCATTGATTGATAACCTCTCGTATCACCAGAGCGAAGAAGATTACCTGCATAAATAAAGTTCATCATCATCAACTTATTCATACAAGTTTCAATCTTATATCAACATTTCAAAGAAGTATATCAGAGATCAAACAGACCCACTCTCAAAACTATGAGCATGCAATCCAAACACGGTCTAGCTTAACTCTAGACATTACCAAAATTCCATATTTATGACTTCACTAGAAACACAAAACTGAAGAGAGAAAATTAGTTCAGATTGCGGCTACATGTTCTGTGGTCTCTGGCAACTGAAATACTAAATATCTGACCCTTCGTGTATGTCGCTCGGAACATTACAAAAACAGATAAAAACTTTAGGATGCCCAATCTTCAGTCAAGAAAACTAAAAACTACCTGAATCACAGTTTAGTGGACTATCAGGTTCTGGGTGAGCCATCAAGGCTATTATAGCCCTACAAACTGACTGTAATGTCCAAGCAGGGCTCCATGCATTCTTCAAGATATCTAGACAGATTTCTCCTGTCTGCAAGGGAAAGCAATACTGTTTCATATGATGCAATGGATACATCATCAATTAAACGACCAAATGTTCAAAAAAATAAAAACATTGGCAACCTGTACAAACAATGAACGGTCACTATATTATTATTCATGATAAGCCCACATATTTTATATTTGAGGGCCACATTCATAAGATACTTGAAGTAACCATGATAAATCAGTGACTAGAAGCGAAGTTTTTACACATGTACATGGAAAAATAGATCTTGGCAATTGATTTTTCTGCCATGATCAGTCAGAGATCAATTTAAAGGGTAACTTCTGTTACGGTTTAGATTTTCGGATCAAGTCATGAGGATGATGAGGGTTTTCAGTAATAAAGTTTGAAGCTCAGAGGGGAGCTACCCCTACCCTGGAGCTCAGAGGGAGCTACGCCTACCCTGAAGCTCAGAGGGAGCAACGCTATCTGGAAGCTCAAGAGAGATTTGTTTATCCACAAGCTCAGGAGAGAGTTGTCTATCTCTTTGCTTAACTGAATTCTTTGATGATTTTATTAATGAGGCAAAGATGCCTATAAATAGTAAATCAAAATCACTTTTTGCTAGACTTTTAAACAGACCAAAACTCTTATAAATGCAAATTTCAAACTATCCTACATAATCTAAACTACTCAAATGATAAATCGATCTAATAAATCTGAAATAATCCTACCCATAATAATATAAGAATTACCCTTCTTTCTACTTCTTTTATAATAGATATAATCCATAACAAGTTCAAGCAGAAAAGAGGCGAATTTACAAGTATTCAGTGCGTACAGCAAGCACCGGTAGAATATGAATTGCTTAAAGCACAAATTGTACAGTTTGTCTCATCTGACAAGCATCCAGTAAGAAAGGGAAAAGTAAACTAGAAAATGATACCTTAAAGTGTACGTTTGGATGGAATATCTTTGTTAAGAACCGCACTTGAGGTGGTTGCAAGGGATACTGCTCTGGAACAGAAAACGCAAGCTGGAAAACTCCGCCTTCATATGGAGTCTCGGATGGACCCTACGCAAAGAGCAAGACCTGTTAACCCAATATATGATGCTATTGCCAATTTATATCATCCCGCTGTTGTTACCTTGATCAGAGCAGTCCATTTAAAAATATTGTTGTCATCACAAACTAACTGAATATCTGGATCAGCTACTTTTTCTCGTTGAACTTCTTTGAATTCTTTGAATAACCTTGCCCTCGATGCCTGCATAGACCCCAATACATATGTGGAAAAAATTCTTCAAAACAGTTCAACAAGGAGATACAAATCAGAATGTGATTAACACCAATGTCAAAGAACTTTGAAGAGACACAATGGCAGTAGCATTTAAAATAAACAAACGGCCAAATACGGAAAATGGTAGACCTGCATATTGGAAGCTGTTTCCTGACTCAAATCGAACACTTCAGTCTTCAGTTAAGGAAAACGATCCAGCAACTGCAACGAATTAAATTTGCACAGAAATTTTATAAACTAAAAAAACCGACACTGAAAAACTCAAACATTATCACAGATAACGTAACCCTTAAAGGTCACAAAATTGAAAGCAACAAAACCCTTCATAAGTTCACATATAATACCACAGATTCGAGTATATCTATTTGCAGTTTAAGCAACAAAGAAGCAGCCTTATAAGTCGGCGAAAAACCAATTGGAAAAAACGCGGTCAAAAGACTAAGATTGACCATAGAAGGAAACGAGAAATTAGTTTTGGGGGATCAAATCGAAGATAAAGTACGCGGTTCATTCTTCTACAGTTCCGATGTATGGATTGAGAGAAGACATACATACCTGATCTGGTGTTATCTCTACAAGATTGGTAATAACTGCAAAATCTAAATTATGGTGCGAAATATTTATTGTATATACAGAGAGAGTGAGTTGTTTGCGAAAACACAAGGCTTGATGTTTCGTAAAAGTGGGTTTCTTAAGTCCATGGGCTTGATGTTACACAAGGCTCTGGAAAATTACTGAAAAATTATAGGAATGAACAATTTTGTGTTTAAAATGATAAGAATATTAGAGTATGTTTGTTCATTTCGGTTTATGTCAATTCAAGTTTTGAAAATATGAAAAAGTCCGATTTTGAGTTTACAGTTGTAAAAATGTCAGGGTATGTTTATACATATGTTTAGTGTTCATCGTAATTCATTATTGTTTATACGTCGAGAAAAAAAGTGACATTTTTGCATTTTAAAACATGAAATCTGGCATTCATTAAATTGTGAACTAGAATATAGCATAAACAAAAATGAACAAATATACACTGACATTCTTATAATTTCAAACTCAAAACATAGTAATTTACATAATTATATGAAAAATTACAAGAATGAACAATTTTATGTTTGAAATGAAAGGAATATTAGAGTATATTTGTTCATTTTTATTTATGTCAGTTCAAGTTTTGAAAATATGAAAATGTACGATTTTAAGTTTACAATTGTGAAAATGCCAGAATATGTTTATACATATGTTTAGTGTTCATCGTTGTTTATTATTGCTCATATGTCGAGAGAACAAAAAGTGACATTTTTGTATTTTAAAACATGAAATCTGACATTCATATAATTATGAACTAGAATCTAACATAAACAAAAATGAACAAATTTATACTAGCATTCGTATCATTTCAAACTTAAAACATAGCAATTTACATAATTATCTGACAAGGCTCGATCAAATTACAACTTTATGAGAATTAAAGCCAAGTCAAAAAACATTTGTCAATAATGTCAACTAATTTGATTTTGCTCCACTAATGCTAAAAAATAAATCATATTATCTCTCACATACCTTTTTTATATTCCACTAATGATAGAAAACATCTACTTGTAAAGTCAAGTTTTCGTTATGTCTCATTCAGATAGTAGTTAGTTTATAAGAGGTTCAAAGATCGATTCATGTTGTCCTCATTTATATATATATATATATATACATTTTTTCTATAAGTTGTCATCTTGTGGTCAACTTGTAGTAAACAAATAAGGTTGACAATAAGTTGATAAAATATTCACAAAAAAATTTACGCAAAAAATAAACAGTCAAATCCTAATTCCCAAATTAGTAATACGTACCACCATCAAATTGAATATACAAACAAAGTCGACCAAAAGTTGGCAACAAATTTAGAAATAAAAATTAATTTATTAATTGTTTTCTTATGTTTAGAAATAAAATTAATTTGTGCAGTTGAGAAAGCAGAATTCTTTTTATGGCATGATATATCAGTAGAATATTTTTATTATGTTCAAAACATAAAGAAAACAATTAATAAGTCCAAATGATTTTAGTTCCTACATAATGTATGAGAGAATATATAATATTAAAGTACAAGTAGGAGTAGTCGGGTTGTCTTGTAGTGCTACTATTGGTGTTCAAATTAATCAAATGTTAAACCAAATTCAGTGTTTTCTACACAAGATAAATCAAAGCACACAAAACTCCAAACATGAGAAGATGCATGTTCACCAAGTTGCTTTTTCGCCAGCTAAAACTGAATTTTGATCCGATCTTCCGCCACTTCTCTCTTTTTTTACTATTCTATAAAAATCCTCAAATCCTATATATATAAACTCTACACTCAGCTCACTATAGTCATACCAATACTGCACAAAAAAAATCTGATTCATAGCCTTAATATCGCAAAAAATGGCTTCTAGGGTTGTTGCAACCACAAGGGAAATAAAGAATATTCTAAAGTGAACTTTTAGAGAGAAGAGAGAATGAGAGAAAAAAAGAGGAGAATTGTTGGATATAATAAATTTTTAGAGAGAGAGAGAGAAACATCGTTTGTTTAGAAAGAAGAGATCATGAATATAATCAATGTTGTTGTTTATATAGGCTGTTAAAAAGGACAGAGAAATGAGAAAAGTGGTATATAAGGAATATGTATAGTGCATCCGGCCAAAAAGAAAAAGTCATAGTTTTTAAATGATGTTAGGTGACCTTTGTCCACTTGGCTCATCATATCCATATATCACATTTTATTTTGTTCAAGTATGTAAAAAAAATTTCACAAATTTAGTCGTTTTAATATTTTCTTATTTTTCTAACCTTCTAAATGTTTTAACATTAGTACACATGTTGAAATATTTTTTTTAAATTATTACTCCTTTAATTGTGATTGTTAATATTTTAGTTAACTTTTTTCCTCCCACTCACGTTTTTCTTTTCAAAATGTTCTCCCCATAAATTATATTCTAGAAGTATTTTTTTTCCTTTTTTAACCTTCATATTTTTTCACTTTCTTATCATTATTTTCACTTTTAATTTTAATCCTAAACCAAATAGCATTACTCCACATATGAACGACAACTACATATTCTTTCTCCCTATTTTCCACCACTGCCACACATTTCCTTACACCCTTGTTGTTGTTGTTTCTTCTTTTTTTCATGTAGTAACTCTAGGTTCATTATACAATTATTAAATTACTAAATTTCTATCTTGCTATGTTATTTGTCCAGTCAAATTTAGGTAAACAAGATGAACTTTTTTTGTTGTATTTGAATGGACTTGGTTTAATAATGTTATAACTTATTTGACTTATTGGATGCATGCATACGTTTGGGCTTTAACATTCTTCTTTACTTGTTTAATCAAAATAAAACACGATCTGTTGCAAAATGAAATAGCATATAAAACACTATAATTATGATTGATTATTTAAAAATTACCTCGAGTAGGAGAAATGACGGTTAGGAATAAAATGAGGATTAGTAGAATGGAAGACATGTCAGAGAGGTAAGCACCGAGAGAGAGGGAGAGAGTATGATGAGTCTTTTGGGAGAGTTATAACTAACCTTTGTTACTCAATTTTCACTTTTACACTTTAACTGCTTTTTACTATTGGAATCTATTGATTTAAATTTTTTGTTGCTTGAAGATAATATAGTGGTTGTTTTTCCTTTGATTTTTTCAAGAATATTTATTATAATTGATTACTTTAAATAGGATGTTGCATTATAAGTATAAGAATTTTCCAAAGTCAAAACACTAAAAGTTTTCTTATACCCAACCTATTGGGTACAAGTTGAAAATTTACATCGACGTAAATTTAATTAAATACATTTTTTCACATACATAATGTATTGATAACATGTTTATTTTAAACTCATAATCAACTTTTAACTTCCTCACTTATGTTTTTAAACAAATAAAGTATAAATTTACTACTAAAATTATGAGTTTTCTGCTTACAATTTCAAATAAATCCTTTTAATTATGAACGTGTTAGTTCTAAGCTTTCAATATTCTTTAAGATGAATGCATCACATATTAGGTTTCACATTCTGTGCTTATTATTCATTATTTGTTACAAAAAAATACTTCCAACTATGTAAAGTTGATTTTGATTTGAAATGAAATATGCGTGTGTGTGTTATTTGATTCCTTGCATGTGCGGAGGAAGTTGTATGAATGTGGTTGAAACTAAAGTAACGAATGATGTACTTTCGAATGAAATTGTAAAGGATGAGACGAGGTATGTTTAGGTGTTAAATAAGGTCTAATTTAATGTGAATTATGTTTAATTCAAGTTTAATGATGTTGGAAAATGATATATATGCATGACATAAGTATAGTGGAAGTTAAGTTATGAGATCAGAGAAAAATGAAAAGAATAGAGGAGATGCAAGTTGATGTGTACTATGGTTGGATTTGATCTTGATATATGTGATGATTTGATGTTAATTGATGTTAATTAAGTTGATATAATGGTTATTTTAAGTTATAAGCATGTATGTATAAGCATACGAATGTTAGGAATCAAAGGAGGTCAAAAAATCCTAAGTAAAGCTGTTGGCATGCAATTAACGTATGTTAATTGCCATTAAACCTACGTTAATAATGATTAACGTATGTTAATAATTGAATTAAACATACATTATTCATAGTCTGTTTCCAAAAGCCTGCATTTTGTTGGCATACGTAATTTCAAAATAAACATACGTTATCGAGGGTCGGGACATGTCATTAAAAGGCCGAGAACAAGCCAAACCAGGGGAAAACACTCCCAAACCTTCTAAACACTCTCCCAACTTCTCAAACTCATTCCTAAGCCTTTCCCAACATCAAACCTACCAACAAACATCATCCTAGCAGCGGATTAACAACAAATCGAGCCTCAAATCCATCCCTCCTCAGCCTAGGGTTCTAAGTTTTGGGAAGAGGTAAGATTTCTCGATTTTGAACTGAAATGTGGTTGAAAATAGCTGCATTTGGTAGGGTTTTGATGGGTTTTTATTGTAGTTTATGTTTCCATAAGCTTTTAACCCTAAAACATAACATATGGTGAGATTTAAGAGATTAGGGTTTTAGGGGATTTTGGGAATTTTGGGAAAGATGATAAGAAATGTTGAAATATGGTACGTTGTTTGTTAAACTATAGTAGATGTGATTGAATGTGTGTAGGGAACAACAAACGAAACCTGAAACGGAGATTTGGGGCCGAATCGAGTCGCGGGAACGCGAGGTAAGTGCTTTGAACACTTACTTGTCGTGTTTTGATCATGTATGACTGATTATTGTATGAGTAATGTTTCCTTGGTGAAAATTTATATGGAATGTGCTTTAAGAAACTTATAAGTGAATGACATGGAAGTGAATGCTTACTAAAGTAAATGGTTTATGTGTATGTTGGCAAGTTTTGTGATTTGGTATGTATGAGCGTATTCTTTGATGATTGGGAATGCTAAACGAATGAAATTAAGTGTCCTAAGAATGCAAAGTAATGATACGAATAATAATGTCAGTTGTGTGATGGGATTTATGACTTGTGAGTGTATGTTTTCTTTATGGACAAGTGGTACAATCATAAGTATGAAGCTTATGATGAAGTTCGTATGGCATTGGTATTGTGATTACTGTGTTGTATGAACTATGAAAGTTCGGTATGCGAATATGGCCTAAGGGCACGGTGTGGCTTGTATGGTGAAATATGTTTGGCTTGTATGCGAATATGGATATGCACATGTTATGTGATTAAAATGAGGTGATGAATCATGTTCATTGTCATATGCATTATGTGGATGTTCCTTATTGATTTATGATGAACTCTCTTTGAGTTACACAAGTATATGTGGTTTATGCCGAGTTTGGTTTATGAGCATGGTGGCTTGTATTGTGATATGTGTGATTTGTGGAACATTCATGAACATATGAAATGGTGAAAGTTTGAGATGAAATGCATGGATTTTCATTCATACATATTATATTGTGTTGGCATGAGCACGTGTTTGTTTATGCATTGAGAAAAAGGGAGCATATGGCTCACATTCGAGAAAAATGGGGGATTAGCCCAAATGTGTTGAGAACACAAGAGCTTGCCTCTTTGTGTTATGTTATGCCGAGCGAGAGCTCGATGCCAGGCGAGTCCCGATGAATGATATGGGGGATTAGCCCAAACGTATGAGAAAATGGGGGATTAGCCCAGATGTGACTTAATTCCTGGCCAGTCCCGATGATTTGATGCCGAGCGAGAGCTCGATGATTGATGCCGGGCTAGACCCGATGATTTTAGACCCCGGGGTATACATATGTGTGTGGACAATGCATTAGCATTGCACTTGCATTCATTTGGCATACATGTTATTGATTTGCATGGAAAAATGAATGCAGAGGATGTGGTTATGACATGAGATTGATGTGTGATTGAATGATATGGACTCGTATACGAGTCATAAATGGTTTGTACTTGGAATAAGAAATGAATGTTATTGTATGGAAGGATAACCTTGTATGATTATATGTTGATTGTATGAGTGGTATGATTGATTCAGATTAGTGTTATGTGTGTTGGCTTGATGATAAAATGTGATATATATGATGTGGTTGAATGTGAAACAATGGTTGGAAACTTGAAGTATGATATGTATAAATGAATATGGAATTGAATAATTAAATGTATGAATATGAATGATGTTATGTGTGAATATCGACAATATGAATGAGAGAAATATTGATGATGATGTGTTTGGGCATGGATTATGAAATGATGCTTGATGAATGATATTGATGGTTTTGATTTCTGTTGTAATCTTGAAGTTAAGATGTTATGTATGTGTTAATGGACATGTTTTGATGATTTGAGGGTTTAAGAGAAAGGAATAAGTG
>CANYCX012229588.1:0-12132 GCA_948193385.1 Breynia disticha f. nivosa | reverse complement strand
CTTGACATTGCATGTTTAGAAAGAAGCTTACCTTATTAAGGTTATGTTACTTATTGAGTATAACTCATGCAAATTCGTTTGCCTGTAACGCTCGGCAGGTTTTTAGAGAGAAAATTTTGGAATTGTGCATAGGTGCCGTACGTGGATCTCTAAAGTTTTACGAGACAGAGGATAAAGGTGCGGTGTATGCTCTAGATTAGGATTGTTAATGTACATAATAATGTTGTATCTTAACTTCATACATTTTGTTAGAGTTATATTAGAAAATGGATTCATGTGGAATCTAATTTCTTTTATAACCTAAAACAATTGTAAAGACTTTATTTTATATGTATGAAGGTTTGCAAATTAAGTTGAATGGATTGAATGATTTCTATTTAAACTTTGATTTCCGGGTTTAGGTATTATCTGTAGGAGGGGAGTTATACGCAGATAATATTTAAATTCGGTGGTCACACATCATCCATCTGAACTTGTGATGGAGAAGCCATGATGATATCATCAACATACACTAGTAATGCAATAAACTAAGCACCATGCCCTCTGACAAACAAAGCATGATTAGCCATAGATTGGGTAAACCCACTTTGAGGGAGAAAAGTTGTAAGTTTAGCATTCCACTTCCTGCCGGCTTGCTTCAAGCCATATAGCGATTTGCGCAACTTACATACTTGGTGGGGTTTAGAAGAAGAAACACCCGGAGGAAGTGACATGTACACATCCTGAAACAAGTCCCCATGCAAATAAGCATTGTTCACATCTAATTGGTGAAGCAACCAACTGCCCTGGGAAGCAAGTGCAAACAACAATCAAATAGTCGTCATTTTGATGACTGGTGAAAACGTCTCCAGGCAATCAATTCCAAGCTGCTGATTGTACCCTTTGGCCACCAGCCGAGATTTGTAACGAGAAACAGTTCCATCCAGGTTATACTTGATACGGTATACCCATTTACAACCAATAGGTGTAACACCATGAGGCAAATCAACGACATCCCAGGTATTATTAACCTTCAAAGCTTTCAGTTCTGCCTGCATAGATTCCTACCAACAACCATGCTTCACGGCCTCCTTATAGTCCTGCGGCTCAAAGTCAGTAGTAATGCTGCACACAAAAGTTTTATAATGTTTGGACAAGCCATCATATGACATGACATGATGCAATGCATGTGGGGATGTTTTAAAACCAGGTAAAGATGCAGTGGAATGCAACAAATTCAGATGATAATCCTTTAGATAGCTAGGAGGGTGAGAAACTCTGGTAGATTTATGGATGGGAATCTGTGCATCACCTTGTAAGGACGACAAAGAAGTAGATTCTGTAGGATTGAGGGGAGGCAAAGTATCGGAGTCAAAAGAATCCACTGAAGTGTCAAAGAAACTGCCCGGAAGAATGAAAGGAGAAGAATCAGACGAGGACTTTCAAAAAGGAAAAATATGCTCAAAAAATTGAACATGTCGAGAAACGAAAATCTGATGGTTGGTGAGATCATACAATTTGTAACCTTTGGTTCCTGAGATATATCCAATGAACACACATTGACGAGAACGTGAATCAAATTTAGTTCTCCCATTAGGTGATGTAGCGGCATAGCTTGGAGATGTGCCAAAGAGACGAAAATATGGTGACTGATTGTCTGTGTTTGGAGAGGGAATGATGTTGATAAGGTAGGTAGCATGTAAAAGACAATCAGTCCAGAAAACAAGAGGCAATTGAGATTGGAAGATAAGAGCTCGTGCCACATTTAACAAATGCTGATGCTTCCTCTCAACAACACTATTCTGCTGCGGTTTATCGACACATGATTTTTTATGAACAATTCCTTTAGATGCATAAAAACTGGTCATTAAGAACTCCAGACCATTATCAGAACGAAGACAGTGTATAACAGTGGAAAACTGAGTCTTGACATAATTGTTGAACTGTATTATTAATGCTCTTGTATCACTCTTACATTTCATAGGGAAAATCCATGTGTACCTACAGAAATCATTAACCGCCGATAGAAAATACCGATGACCATATCTGTCAGTGACCGGAGAGGGTCCCATATGTCCATGTGGACAAGTTGAAATGGAGCTTTACTAGTGGTCGAGCTCATCGAAAAAGGTAACTTCTTCTGTTTGGAAAATTGGCAAATGTCACAATGTTTAATGGAAGAGCTGGGAATCTGATTGTGTTGAGAGTGAAGTAGCTGAGAACGTTGATCTGAAATATGACCAAGTCTGAAATGCCATAAGTTGAAGCATTCTGTGGTGCTACAAATGAGTTTATTGGATGAAGTATGTGAAGGTAACAAATTAGAAACAAACTAAGTGGAATGTTGATGGAGAGGTTGTGTGTATTGCTTGAAGTTTTGATTAGGACTCAGTCTATTTGAAGCCAAATTGTTGATGCTTGTGACTGAGGTGACATCATAATGTGTTGTTTGTCTCTCAAACTGCACCACCATAGAGAACACTTTGTTGATAGGAGGGAGTGGATCGATCAACATGATCTGTGACTTCACTGTGTTGAAATTGTCATTCAATCCTCGCAAAAACCGAATGACACAATCTGTGTTCATGTACGTCTTCACAGTCGTAACAGCTCCACAAGAACATTTCGGATTGCAGGTGCACTGTGGTGCAGAACGTAGATTGAAAATTTCATCCCAAAGGATCTTCATCTGAGTAAAATACTCCGTTACATTTAACGAACCTTGAAGATAGCTATAGATCTCTTCCTGTAGATCTGAGAGTCAAAACTGATCTCCTTGCGCAAAATGATCTTTCAGATCTGTCCAATTTCTGCTGCTTCATCAATCCAAATTACACTCTGAGCTATTGATGGACACACGAAGTGGAGAAGCCAGGAATGAACTAAGGTGTTGCATCTTTGCCAAACAGCAAAGTGATCATGACTTGAGTTAGGAGGTTTGATTGATCCATCAACAGAGGAGAGTTTATTCTTCGATTGCAAAGCCATACGCATGGATCTTGACCAAGCGTGGTAATTGTTTCCGATCAGAACATTGGATACAAGGACTAATGAGGGACTCTCGCTAGGGTGAATGTAGTAAGGGCTGAGAGGTGAATCGGCTTCGAGATTCGGTGCTGCAACTAAAGCTGCCATGGAGATGAACTAAATCAGAGTGAGCAAGCGTGCTTTGATACCATAACAGTAAAGGTGATAGAAGGTGAGTGATTGGTGTGAGAGGTGAGAGAAAAAAATATTAATAAACTTATATCTTTCTCATTAAATAAAAACGTAGAGTCTAATGGTTTATATACATCCTGAAAAGTCCACCGACTTAAAACTACTAGCCAAGCACGTGAAGTAAAAGAAACAATAAAAGAACCCAGCTAGCTATTGCTCTGGAAAACCCAGTTTGGTAGCCCGTGATATAGAGTTTAATATTTAGAATATAATATTTAATAAAAATAATAATTATATATATAATAGTAATATATATGTAAAATATTTATATAGTTAATATATATTAACGGGTATGAGCGCAGGTATCATTTCTGCCTCCATCCTCGAATTTTTAATAGAAAAATCTGTTCCTTTACCCGATCAAATTGGGAAATCCCCGGTCAAAATAGGGATAAAAAACAAATTTTTTACAAATTCCGATCGAGATCAATTGTGATCTATCTATGTGTGAACCTTTGCAATTTCACTTTTATTGTACAAACAATTGCGAAATTAATACAATTTATTTTCTTTTTAATTAAATTTAAATAAAATTTGAAGCAAATATAAATTAAATGGTTATTTTCGTTATAAATTTTAAATTTAACACTATAGGGTTCGTTATCAACATCTTGTAAATATTTGGTTCAGGTGAGAGTTAGCTATAGACACTACAAAAAAATTTTCGTCGAAAATATTTGATCTAAAATAGACTTTTTTTTTCTTGTTGTGAATATTATATTAAAATAAAGATATAGAATATACGTGTACAAATGGAAAAGAAATATTTATTTATAATTTCAGCTAACAAACATAATTAAGTTAAACCTTTGATTAACTAAAATAAAAATCAAATAAAAACTTAAAAATGAACCTTCTTCTATATAATACAAATTAAACTACTAATGCTAATTTGTTTTGGTGATTTCTATAAATCTCTACTTAATCATTATACTTGTAAACCTAATGGAGAGATATCCATAACTTTATTTTCCAATTCGACACAACCATCCTTGACATTTATGAGTTCCTTCTTATAAATAAACCTACTTGATGCCCACAAAAATGCTCCCAAATTCAGAGTTGATATTACCAACAAGAAACCATAATAGAAATCCAAGTGAGAATCATTCAAGTTGTTCCCAATCCAACTTTTTCCACCTCCAGAACCAGTGATTTTATACACCATTGTCACCAGAAAACTGTTCAAGAAGTTCCCAACACCAATGCCACTGGTGAAGAACGTCGTTCCAAGGCTCTGCATGTCTTCCGGAGACTGATCGTAGAAAAATTCAAGTAACCCTATTGCATTAAACACATCTGCGATACCTAAAAGAACGTATTGTGGTAGTAACCAAAATATGGTCATGGGGACTATTTCTTTTGGTCCATTAATGTTGTGTTCCTTAATCACATGAATTCTTCTGACTTCTACTATATATGCTATTGCTATTGCAAGTATTTGGATCACAAATCCAGTTCCAAGCCTTTGAAGAAGAGTAATACCTCGTGGATTTCCTGTTCTTTTTGCCATAAATGGGACGAAAAATCGGTCGTATATTGGCACAGAGATTAGCATGGAGAGTGTGACAAAGCTGCTGAGTGATGCTGCTGGGATTTGGAAGTTGGTGCCGAGGTTTCGGTTCAAAGTTGTGCCTTGTTTCACAAATAATGTGTTGATTTGTGCCCATATTGTGCTTGGAATTAATGTGACTAACCATATTAGGATCATGCCAAATACAAGCTTGGTTCCTTCCACTTGAGTCACTGTGAATGGTTTGTTTGAAGCTCCTGTTTCATCTTTGATTGCAGCTTTGTCCAAACACCTGAATTAGAGTACAACATTATCACTTATAAGTCCATCGTAATTCGTCGAAAATTTTTCTAGCGATATTTCCGACAAATTTCGTCTGAAAATGCATTACGCACCTGAAAACCGGGGTGTGATGGACTTGCCGTTTTCCGCTGTCCTTGTAGTACTGAAGCTCATATTCATGGAGCTCAATGGGATTATCAGGGAGTTGAAGCTTCCTATTTTTAAAGGCAGCAATGGGGATTTGAATCAAGTCTTTAGCAGGGCTTTTGGTTTTTCTGACTTTATGTCTATACATTGGTGTCCCTAGATAGAACAAGAACAAAGAAAACAAGAGACCAACTGTAGGGATGCCATACCCTAAACCCCAACCCATATTTTCTTGAATATAAACAAGACAAATGGTGGCAAACAAAGCTCCAAGAAATGAGCTAAACATCCACCAGTTGAAGAATGAGACTTTGAGTTTTTTCTCGTGTGAATCGTAGTCATCAAATTGGTCTGCACCAAAGGTTGATATGTTAGGTTTAGTTCCTCCAGCACCTATTGCTATGACATAGAGTGCTGTGTAGAAAAAGGCAATTTGTGAGGAAGATGCTTTGTTGCACACTCCATTTGTGCATGTTGGCTTCATGGATTTCAGTGTTACTGCCATTGTTAGCAGTGTCATTCCCTGTAGAAATCAGACCAAATATTTAATTTCTCATGAAATAACTATAAAAAAGTAGCCTAAATTCATACTTATTCAAGAAGGTTATAGCCAGAGCTATAAATTCGTATTAAATGCATTATAATTGTGTCATACTATTTTTTAACAAATATCATTATTTGTGGTATAAATATTACAAAAATTAAATTTATATTATTCGTGCCATATTATAAATATGGACTCATAAATCATATTATCATGTTAAAAATTGACATAATAAAGCTTAAACATGATTGGCTCCTAAATATGTGAATACAATATGAAGTTTATCAAAATAGCTACTATTTCTCATGAAATAACTATAAAAAAATCATCTAAATTCATACTATTTAGAAAGGTTATAACGAGAGATCTGTAAATTCGTATTAAATGTATTATAATTGTTTTATATTATTTTCTATTAAATATCATTATTTATGACATAAATATTACAAAAATTAAATTCGTATTGTTCGTGTCGTGTTAAAAACGTGTACTTATTAATTGTGTTAAAAATTAATATAATAAAACTTAAACGTGGTTGGTTCCTAATTGTGTGAATGCAATATGAAGGTTATCAAAATAGCTACTCCATAAGAGTAGCCAACAATGGGGCCCTTCCTTTTTCCAAAAATAACATTATTGGTCCAGAGAGGTACCCTCACAAAATATGGTCCAAATTAACAAATGAAGTTATTAAATTTGCCATAAATTCAAGGAATGATCATTCATCATAAATCAATTTCAATGCAAGCAATGATGATATGATTGGATGCAAAAAGCAAGTCAATCAATGAATATTGTTGATTGGTGGGTGATCGTGACTGACTAATAAATACAAAAAACAAAGAGGACAAACGGGCGATGTCTTTCTTATCGTGCATACTTTTATAGTTTCGCTTTTTTAACGCATAAATTTTTTGTAATACCGATCCTCTTCTTTCATACTATTTTTAATTCGACTATTTGTTCAATTTTCGAGGGAGGAATCATGAAAATGGATTGTAAAAAATAGTGGAGAGCGATGATTTGGTGTTACCATGACATAAATGAGGGATGAGACAGTGAAAGTCCAGTATCGACCCAAGTAAGTATCTGCAATATAAGCACCAAGAATTGGAGTGATCCACACTGATCCTGACCAGTTATTCACATTTCTCACTGATGAAACTGTGTCTTCATGAAGTTGATTTGTCAAAAAATTCACCAAATTTGAATATATTCCATTGAAGGCCATCCTCTCAAATGCTTCATACCCTGTTCATTAAAATTCCATCCATTTTACTCCTTTTAATAAATCAAAAAGCATGCTATTCATATATATATATATATATATATAACCAAGTATTTAAATATTTAGTTGAGTATGACTTTAAAAAATAAATATAACGTTTTTATAAAAAGTGATGATCAAGAGTAGAGAAAAGAAGTGTTGAAACAAGTTTTTAAATTATTTTCTTGGCTCATATTATAATCACTAAGTTATATTAATGGCTGAATAATACAATAAAAATAATAGTAAACTAGTGATCAAGCTGTTTTTAATCATAAATTTAACCCGATATTAAAGTCAGTGAAGACGGTGTGTCAAGAATTCTACGTTGAGTATGTAGAGTTGATCTCTACACTTTATATTTAAGTGACAAACTTCCTCTCACAGTTGTGTCTTTAGAGGTGAATTATGCTCAAATTTAACATAACCGTTCTATCTCGGCATGTACGTGATATTTGAAAATATATATGATATCCAACAAATATTCATATGCTGCATGTGATAAAGCAAGATTGATGTAATTATTAGTACTAATGGGAGCACAGCCATTGATATTTGCTGTAAGTTAATTAAAAGCTTCTTCTTCTTCTTCTTCGTTGCAATCTTAATCTTTTGCAGAACTGTATTATTACTTCAAAGTCTAAAACGAAATATGGAAGTGATGAGTTAAGAATTGCGAAGAAAAGTGAACATACCAACAAGAAAAGCACAAGCTTTCCATCTTCCAGTTTTGGAGGAGAGGACGGGACGGCCACGAAGATCGACGGTGCCATCTTGAGTGAAACCTTTGATTTCCATTAAATTTCAGGGAGACTGTGAGAGTGAAGAAGAAGAAGAGATAACTATTATGTTATGGACACAAGCTGCTGACCTTTGCTACTATATATACTACTCACGTTATAATTATTACCTTCTAGATGTTTTTTCATACCTCATATAAGTAAAATAAATAAAATAATCTAACACTTCGAATGTAGAATTTTATATTTTTTTAATAGTACTTTTATTAACTTCTAATATTAATATAAATTTTATTTAATAATTTCTTTGATATATCCAAACAAATAAAAGGGCGAGTAATCAATTGAACATCACATAAATGTATTCTTAATTGGTTTTAAAAAATGTATTTTTAATTCGTCCGAAAAATTAATCTTAAACAACTCGAGAAAAGTAATTATTCGATCCACTCAATGTATGGATTATATTTGTTTGTATATTCCAAACACTTAACAAGATAGGCCAATTTCTATCATTTCCAAAGTTCCCAAACTCCCCATTATCTTCATCTCAATTTATATATCATCTAGGCATAAGTAGCTATGAATAAATGTATAAAAATTAATTAGTAATTTTAGTTTCATTCCATTGACTTCAAGCAATGTCAAATTGAATGTATGTATTATCAATTCTCACAAAATCTCTAAGTTACTTATAAGAAACACCCAAATTTATAAAAAACACTCGTCAAATTAAATTATTATTATTATTATTTATTACACGACACAAATAACATAAATCGATAATTTTTTATAATATTTATGCCATAAATAATAGAATTTAGTGAAAAAATAATATGACACAATTAAAATACGATTAACATGGATTGTCATTCCTAAGTCGAACAAAAACGAATATCTATGTGTGTGTTGGTGAAAGGTCCAAAAACATAGAAAACTCATCTTGTGAAATCTCCACCACCACAAAATAGAAATGTGATAGGGCAACTTTAAACAACCAACCAACATACCATAAAATTAGAATTATTTATGGTTGTGTTGAAGTTATAATTACATCCCACCACCAAATTATTTTTTCCACCTCTAACTAAATGGTGCTTCTTCAATCATTATCACTCTTCCTTTTTCACCTTCACTATTGGAATTGAGCTTTTCTCAAAAGGGGTAACCAACCAATTGCTAATTAAATTAATTCCACCTAAACACCATCTATTAATGTTCATTATAACATTCATTGCAAATTGAATTAACTTTTTCTTGGATAATTAATCCCCCAACTTTTACTGTGGTCTTCTTATGTTCTAAGACTTGAAATAACACTACTAAATTGCCACACAAAATTTTGACCAATATTTTAATTTTTGAGTCAAAATGACTCGCTAAATTAGTGTCAAATTGAATATTTAGCAACAAAAACCAAAAATTTCTCTCTAAATGTAGCATGAAAGAAGTTCTCAAGTAAAATTAACGTCAAATAGAGTATTTAGCGCGAAAAACTGAAAAGTTCTCTCTAATTATAACGTGTAAGAAGTTCTCAAGTAAAAATAGCGTCAAAAGACATTTAAATTAGTTTAACATAAAATTTTGACGCTAAAGTCATTTAGAAAGACTTGTTTTGCAAGAAAGATTTGACGTTATGTTTTGACGCTAAATCTAAATCATGCGTCAAAAAAATTTCAGTGCACTTATTCTAAATTGTTTTTAACTAAATAGAATTCCCAAGTGTTTCACGTTGGTGGAAATATGGATATTGGTCGTCTTTATGGTACAATAATGGCTGTGAGGGAAACTCAAGAATTAAGATCATGTGCCGTGGTGGGCATGCTACATAGGATCTAGTTTGTACAAGCTTTTAGATTCTCACAAAAACGTTTCAAAGGTGTCAACCTTCATTTTTTTTTTATTTACAGCTTTATAATTGAATGCATATTTATGAGTATGATTGTATAAATAATCATGTACACTCTCTGCATATGTGTCCATGTTCATTTCGTTGCA
The DNA here is from genome assembly GCA_948193385.1 of Breynia disticha f. nivosa. Classification (NCBI taxonomy): domain Eukaryota; kingdom Viridiplantae; phylum Streptophyta; class Magnoliopsida; order Malpighiales; family Phyllanthaceae; genus Breynia; species Breynia disticha. The sequence continues at coordinate 2,443 of CANYCX012229588.1, read as the reverse complement.
CCATGTGGATTGTAGTTGTGGTTTCTTCTGGGGCAGAACCTATATTGAATCCTTGAACTCTTAGAATATTCTAAATCCTATCAACTTTACTTTTATTTTATCCTAAGAATGGCAAAATATCCTGAACTCATACCAGGTTAACCCGATCCGATATGAATGTGGCCAGTTTTTTTATGTTTGATCGAGACTTAGGTCGGGTTTCAGGACGTCCTGATATAAAAACTGTCAAGGATGGGGCAGGTCGGCATTTAATGAACTCGTATCGTGCTCTAACCCGATATAGACATATATGATTACACATGATAAATATTTTGTAGTATTTAGTAGTAGAAAAAAAGGAAACCGTTTAGTTTTATTATTTAATTATAACTCTTGTTTTAATTTTTAATAAAATATTAAAATAATTAAATAAGTAATAGTTTATTTTTCGTTGGAACGGAGCAGAGCGGATATTTTTTGTTTTTTAACAAGACAGGGATAGGTTTTAATTCTTATCCCAACGAAGATAGAAGAGGACAAGTGGAACGGTTGCCCTACCTTATTGTATCTTTTCTTATTTTATCGTATATTTTTCTATATTACCGCTTTATTTTCTGTATTTTTTTTCTGTGATATCGTTGATAGTTGTGGAGACTAACAGTCTCGTAGATGAGATGGTTCACATTTCTAGATATGACACAAACGTTTCAAATCGGAATCAGCCTCCAAAATATCTATATCCACACGTACAAGTTACAACACAGCCTCAGCCTCATGTTCGTTATTTTTGCCTCTGCGCATCTGCCTGCCATCAAACCTATATGCCTTGCTGAAGCAGCCATTAGCATCACTGCCTTATAATTCATATGTATCCATTAATGACCAATCTACTTATTCAAATATCCTCAAATTCTGGTCAACATATAGTTGCATGAATTTACTACATTAAGATAGAAATAATCTCTGCCACATATGTTTTGTTTCTTCTTGATCTGGCTCGACCACATATGTTGGATCTTGTTCATGGGTCCGAGGAATCTAAATGCAGCATGCCCAAAAAGTGAAACCGTTAAAACTCCAATATTCCACGCTTGAACTATTTACTAGTGATATCTTTGTGCTAAGAGCAATAAGCATTATATGAGGTTGAAATTCGTCCGAAATTATTGTGATGATTTTTTTTTAAAAATTTTATCTGAGCACACGATGGAAATGAATCGTACTATTTCCGATGATATGCTACACAAATGTTCCGACGCATATCGTCAAAATTTTTTCTTTTAATTTACCGAAAAAACTCGAGAAAAGAGATATTCTACCAGATGATGACATTTTTCCGATGGATGGTTTTTTTCGACAAAATTTGTCCTGTTAGAAATACTCCTACGTAAACTCCCTTTTCTCGAGTTAACCACTTAATCTATTAATAAATGCTGCCACCAGAAATTATAACATATGAAGAACTTTGAAAGAAAATGAATATGATAGAATACTCAAAATGATTTTTCTTATACATTTAGCGCAGGAATTCGACATTATTTCTCAACTTAAGGAAGAAAAACTTTTTGAACAGGATAGAGCATGTTTGGAGAGTGGAAAAATAGGCGGGGAAAAAGCAAATGGACCACTAAATGAGTTGGCTGAGCAGAATGATGGGGAAAACCCTATGCATCATCACTATGCACAGACATGGACGAATCATCACCGATTTAAATATAAGGATGCTGATCCTTTTGGAATCTACCATGATATTGAATCTACGAAGTCAAATTATGCAGTGCCCACTTCATTATTTTCCATGCATATTATGATTTTTTTTCGTTTGGGGAAAAGATCTACTGTTGAAGCAGCATTCTTCAATAATTACTCTGCAAGACAGCTGTTTGAAAACTTACCAGATTGTATTGGTGTTAGGTTTGGAGATTGAGTGGAGGTTGCGGAAAGTGGCGTTATCGAACTAGAAATTTCTTGTTCGACGTTAAAATCAATGCGAGAGTTTAATTCAAAGTTTGCAAAGAGTGATTTTCTTGAGTAGTGTTAATTGTAGGGGTGTCCAAACGGTTAATTCGGTCGGTTTCGGTTAACCGACCGAATTAACTGTTAACCGAATTCTTGGAAAAAAATTAATCAAATCGACCAAAAAAAGAAATTTAACCGAACCGAATTAACCGTTATTTTTTCGGTCTGTTCGGTTAACCGACCGAATTAACCGAACTTTTTTCTACTAAAATAAAAATAATTTTTATATGTAAATTTTGGGAAAGATTTTTGTTAGTTTTAGTAAAAATATATATTAATTAAAATTTGTATACACTAAAAATGCTTTGAACTATAAATTATAATTTTTTTTTCATAAATTATAAATAAAAATATATATATTTAAATAAATAAATATTAATTTCGGTTAATTGGTCGGTTATCGGTTTTTCACCGAACCGACCAATTAACCAAACCGAACCGACCA
>CANYCX012229238.1:0-10473 GCA_948193385.1 Breynia disticha f. nivosa | reverse complement strand
AAGTACCCATTTCATTCAATCATCAAATCACAACCAAAATAACTTATTTCTAAATGGTTCACCTACCTTTAACAAACTCAAACAATCCGTTATAGGCCTCTTACAATCAATTATTAATTCAATTAATCATAAAATTCCGATTAATAAGCGTAAAGTACTTACCTTTGCTTAAACAAGCAATCGAACTCTAATCGCTCCAACAAAACCTACTCGAATCATCGTACAGATTCGCCTATACAAATTAATCACACAAACATTATTACTCAACCTTCCTAACCTTAATTCTTACTTCCATTCATCATTATTACTTATAAAATATCAAACCCTAAGCAATTTGTACAGTAAACTCAAATAACCCTTTCTTAATCCCACATACTATGAATTGGGTATTCAATTCTTCTAACTAAGGTTCAATCAACTTGCCCAACATTAATTTAAGTCATTTCCAATCTCAAACTCACATTAATACACAAACCCTAATTCAAATTCAACCTCAAACTTCAAGGAAACAACCATAACTACTTGAATTACTTACCTTGACAAGCTTGGTGATGATTTTGGCAAACAATTGTATAGTTTTCCATCAAAATAAGTCAATTTGACGCAAAAGAGGGTGATTTTCGGCTGGAAGGAATGTTTTAACGTTTCTAAAGGTAAGAGAAATATTTGGTGAGGAGAGAGAAGCTTTTTGAACTGTATTTATATAATTTCAGTGCGAACGGCCTTGGGAAACGACAATTTGGACGTTCTGTGGCCGTTTCACTTATTATGGCCACCATTCCTTTGGGAACGACCTGATGGAACGGTTTGGAGGCCGTTTCTAATGGTCGTTCCTGCCTTATTCTTGCAAGTTTCTACGATTTCTCAAATTGACCTTCTATCAACTTGTTATCAACCTTTATATCTTATCATTTCAATCCAAAATATCGTATTTTTAATCAATATTTCCGTCATTTATTGTTTGGGATGTTACAATGAAATCGGGGATAAAATGTTTTTGATAGTTTCGCCTTGGAAAGGAATTATGAGATTCAGAAATAAAGGAAAATTGAGTCCCAGATATGTTGGGCCATATGAAATTATAGAGCGATTGGTCTGTTAGCTTATCGACTTGCCTTACCAGCCGAGGTAGCACAGATTCACGATGTTTTTCATGTGAGTGTTCTACGGAGGTATAGATCAGATTCTACCCATGTTATACCTGAATCAAAAGTGCAGATATTAGAAAACTTAACCTATAAAGAAGAACCGATACAGATTGTGGATTAGAGAACAAAACAGCTAAGAACCAAACAAATTCCAATGGTTAAAGTTCTCTGGAAACATTACAATTTGAAAGAAGCAATATGGAAAATAGAGGAAAGAATGTGAAAAGACTATCCACATCTTTTTATAGGTACATTTTATTATAATGAGTAAATGCATATACATATAGAAACATTCCTATAGAAATAGATAAGTTTAATAACAGGAAAAAACATAGAACTGAATTTCGGGGACGAAATTCTTTAAGAAGGGAAGATTTGTAACATCCTCGTCCCGAATTACTTAATTAAGATTTTAAATAATTTGTTTAACAAAAATAAAGAGTTTTCAATAAATACAACGAAAATAAATGGTTAGAAAACAAGTGGATGAAAGGTTGATAAAAGGAGACAAAAGGGTGATGTTAAGTAACCAAAAGAAAGGACAAACCTCCAAAACAACCAAGTACACGTGATGGAGGCCCAAAAATGTGTGGTGGGCACGACCACGCGTAATTCCATGTCCACCACGCATACTCAACAGATTCCAGCAAAAAATATAAGGCTGGATGCTTCCTGATTCTCTCAGAACCTTTAGAATCACCAAAGTAATTCCAAAGAAAGTGAGAGAGAGTGAGAGACGAGCAAGAGAGATTGAGTGAGGGAGGCAAGGATTTAGCACGAGAACAGATTCGAGTTATCGAATCAATCGTAGTTCCAAGCCGGGAACCTAGTGGTATAAGCGAAACAGGTAAAACTCGAAGGTTTCGTAAGTTTTTACGAGTTTTGCTATAAATGTTTCCAGTTTATTATTGAAAGAATTAATCAATGATTTGAGAAATTAAGTTAGGAATTTAGTTATAATTAAGTTATATTTAGTTATTAACGATATGAATAACGATAGGAAAATCGTTAGGGTTTGTTAAATTGAGAAGTAAATGAAACGAATTTGAAAGAGCATGCATATAGCCAAGTTATTGAATTGATTGTGACTAGATAAATGTGAATTATTCTTTAGGACGACAGGTTAGGCGCGGACAGAGTTCGGACTCACATTTGGAGTACCTAAGTTAGAGGTGAGTATATCTCACTATCTGGTTAAATTAAAATGAAAGGTTATATATACTAATATGTGAATGAATTGTGAATGATGTTACGTATATGACTTCATTACTTATGTATGATGATGAGTGAATGCAATTATGCTATCCACGTACCTATTCGAAAATGAAAATGAAACGAAAATGAAAGTGAAACGAAATGATGATATATGTGCGTACTTATATGATTACGATATGTGATATACAAAATGAAAAGGGAATCGTAGAAACGATTCAAATGAAACAGGTACGCAAAACAAAAAAGGTACGTGAACGTGATTATGTTCTTCATATGATATGTGATATGTGATATGACATTTGATATGGAAAGGTGATAGAAAGGTGATAAATAATTGATCATTCGGAGACGAAAGTAGGGCGACAGAATTTTGGTCCACATGAAAGGAGGTGGAAAAATGTTTTCAAAACTAATAGGGAGACAGAAGTTAGGATTTATTATGAACGAGAACGTTCAATTGAAACGTATACGAATCAAATTCAAAATGAGGTAAAAAGAATAGTTCAACGAAAAATGAAATGAATGAAAAAGAAAATAAAAAAGAAAAATGAAAAGGATGAAGAATATGTACGTACGAAAAGTGATATGTTTATATGCTATATTTGTATTCTAAGAAATGAAACTGAGTTGAAAGAATAGCTCGTATATATGACTGTTTACGTGATATTATAAAATGAATTAAAGATTACTCACTGAGTCCGCAACTCACGCAACTACGATGCTTGTTTCAGGTACATGTATTAGCAGTGGTAAACATTTTTACTAGTAGTGTCAGAGTTTTTCTTTTCTACAGGTTGGACAGATGCTACCTGATCTACTTCTCTCTCCTCTGTTGATGCCATTAGGATCTTTTGCGTACATGTTTCATATGATGAGATGTTGATATGATGTTGTTATATGGTTTGTATATTATGTGTTGAGATTGATAGAGGATGAGTATGAGGTTATTTACAGTTTGTTGATATAGTGATATGTTTATATTTGAGGTTGAGTTGTTGAAATAGATTTGACGACTGAGCTGCATGTTGATTAATATGAGAATGTATGTGAGCATTCTGTATATTGTTGAACTTGATTTGTTGGAGGAATGCAATAGGTATATATATGGGATATCCAGATTATAGCTGTTATATAGCAGTTCTACGTAAAGTATGAACTTGCTCAATAAAGAATAAAGGGCGTACTAGTATAACACAAAGCTTAATCTATGGATGTGTTAACTAATACGATCGATATTCTGGGAATATGACGGAATAACAGTAGATGATATATCCTAAATATTGGTATGAAGTTACTCAAAATATAAGAAAAGTTGAATAAGGAGTAACGAAAATGATATGTACGCGAATCATGAGAAAATTTTTTAAAGATACATGCTTAATATGGTAATTAGAATATGATGTTTTAAAATGGTACATAACCCTCTGTATAAGCACATTCCCACCACACATTTCATTCACTCACACAAGTAAACTACCAAAATTTAGATTCATTTGTGTGGATTTTAGAATGAGAATTCTACAACCTTCTCTCGGTTGATTGGAATTTCCGGTGTAGGATCAGGTGCGAACATTGCACATATCTCGACGTACTTACGTCTGTGGATACCGGCGTACCCTCGACATGGTCACGTTTTCTTCTGCTGTGCTTTGAACGGAATTCTAGATTAGAAATTATGTTCATTTTATTTACGCTTTAGTTAATTATTTGCTATATATATATATATATATATATTCAATTTTTTCAAGAATTATTAGAAACATCTTTTACCGTATTTTTCCTATTTTTTTTACCGATAAATCCTTTGAGTTCTTCATCATTGTCAAATACAAACTAAAATAGCAATAAAGACGAAAACAACCAGCAATCCCAATGAGAAAATAGATATTCACTAACCAAAGAAGAATAAAAAAGAAGAAGCGAATAAAGCAAATAAAACTTGACAGAAGAGAAATAAAAATTGAGAAATAGTTGTTTCATTAACAAAAAAATATTTTTAGTTTTTTATTTTTAATTTTTTATTTTTAAAAAAATCATAAAAAATTAAAAAAGTATATTTAAAACTTGTCTCTTTTCTATTTTAGAATACTGAAAAGTTTATTCAAATGTAACCAATTTTTTATGAAAAAATATGCTCAATTTGTGACAATTTCAACCATTTTTTTTGTTCAAAACCAATTTATAAAAAATATTTTAGATTTCATATTAAAAACTGCTAAAATATATAAGTTAGCAGCAATATGTATAGAACAATCAAATCTATACATCACGATTCTTTTATAAAAATAAAGAAAAATACCAATAAGTTTCTCAACTATACAAATAAAACCTCTCTACAACTACTCTATTAATCTAAATTATCTTGTCTTGCCTTCATGTGATGGTGTCAACTTAATTTTATTAGTTTAAAAGAAAATTCAAAAAATATAGAAAGCAAAAAAAACTTCAAATATAAACAAATAAGAATGAAAAGTAAAAAATATAAAATATAAATACATATAAAAAAGACAGTTGATAAGAAAGAGTTTTACTTTAAAAAGAAAAGATATTTTTGAATTTATGATATTAAAATAAAGAAGTTTGTAGCATATTTTTTTAGTTCTTTAATTCAAAAAATTATTGAAAATAATCTTTTTTAATAAGAGAATACTGTAGAAAATTACTTTAAGTAGTTTTTAAATTTTAGTTATAATTTAAAAAAATTAATTTTTCATTTTTTTAAAAAAAATTATTCTGAGAATGTTTTTTATTTTTTATAGTTTTACATAATTTTTTTTAAAAATAGTATATTTTTTTGTTAATAAACACAATTTTAAACATGTGAAAAATTTTAAAAAGATTTAAAAGTAGTACATTTTAATTGAAAACTAAAAATGAGGAAAATATTTATCTCTCTTAATTTTTTAATTATATTTTCTATTTAATAAAAAAAATTATATACACATTATTTAAAAAAAAACTATAAATGACTATGGAGTATGGACATAAAAAAAAAGATAATTTCACAAATATCAATGTCAAAAAAGTCACACTTCAAGCAATTACTAAAATAATTTGGGGACTCATTAATATAGAAAGAAGCGGGAAAACACAGGGAGAGAAGGGCAAGTGGCTCTTCATCCTTGCAACCAATTACCATGGAATCTACTCTCAAGGTATTCAATTCTCATCCCAACTCATCATCCAATACAAGCTTTGCTCTTTCTTTACTGCTGCTTACACATTTCAACGGTGTAATTTAGTTCCCATGTTTGGTTACAGAAATACTTTGGCTACTCCGGCTTCCGACCTTATCAGAAGGAAGTGATTGAGAAAATAATTCAAGGAAGGGATTGTTTGGTTGTAATGGCCACTGGGAGTGGAAAGTCATTGTGGTAAAAAAAACACTTAACTTTTAATTTTTATTTTTTCTGAAGGACAAGTTTCTTCTTTGATCAAGAAATGTTTATTTTTTTATGGTAAAAAAGTTATCAGGTACCACCATTGATAGTGGAAAAGACAGCAGTGGTAGTGAGCCCTTTGATATCTTTGATGCAAGATCAAGTAATGGCTTTGAAACAAAGAGGGATTAGAGCTGAGTTTCTTGGGAGTGCTCAGTCTGATCATTCTGTTCAATTCGCTGCTCAGACTGGTCATTTTCGCTTGTTATTCATGACTCCTGAAAAGGCTTGTGCAATTCCTCAAAGGTGTTGCCCACATTTTCAGTTTCCTCTGTATTTACCCGATTTGTTGTTGTTTCGGATTGGGTTACATTGTGAGTTCGGGATTCCATTCTCTTCGAAAAATGTGTTGGGATATATGAGCACTTTCGACTAGGATTTTTTTTTTCCTGTGCATGTGATCCAAGATGACTGCTTTTGATTTTTCTTACCGGCAAACAAACCCTTGTTTTCAATTGAATTGACTACATTGTAATATCCCTCGTATTTTTAATCAGTGCTGTATTGGATTTATTTTTTGTAGCTTTTGGACGAAGCTGCTGCAGGTTGGAATTTGTATGTTTGCAGTGGATGAAGCACACTGCATATCTGAGTGGGGCCATGATTTCAGGTATAATTTTAAAAAATTCTTTCATGTACTCTACACTATGTAATCTGTTTCATATTTTGTGATTTGTATCCACTTGATTAACAATATTCAAGCAAATATTTTATGTCATTGTTAATGTGCATTCTGTCTCCCTTCTGGTAATATAACTGGAACAGATCTCTATGCTGTGCCTGTCCATTCCTCATGTTTTACTCTTACTTTTGTCAATATGGTGTTCTTTGTATTGCTTTCACTAATAATTTTCCTTATCATCATTTCTGAAGATATTCCACTTCTCTTCTTTCCTCTTCCAGGGTGGAATACAAGCAGCTGTACAAATTACGTGATATTCTTTCAGATGTTCCATTTGTCGGCTTAACTGCCACTGCTACTGAGAAGTAATTGCTTTATTCCTTGTGCAAAATAGTATTATCATGTGCCATCAAATGTGTTTTGTGCATTTAGCAATTGCATGGCACATTTAGGCGGTTGTAAATATATTCTACTGTTTAATGTGTAGCCATCTCTTTTGGCCTTTTAGGATGGTTATCAATTAACTTCACTGTACTATTGCCTAACCTGCATGTGTGCTCCAATAAAATGTTCTATCTAGCATTGGTATGCTCTTGCTACTTTCAAACATGCACCTCACTGTACTCGAATCTCTCTCACCCGTTCATGCACGTAATGACGTAATCACATCTGTGATTTTACTATGCATGTATATGACCACCTCCTTGCCCAACATATAATATGAATATAAGCATATTATTGCTGAAAGTATCAATGACGTGGCTGTCAATTTTCTGGCTGCATTTTTTACATGTTCACAGAAATGTGTCCAATTTCAGTTTGTTTTGTCTCATGAAGTGCATCATTTGAGACTTTTCTTGAACAAAATGCATCTTTGAGATGATATAGACAATATGAAGCATGTTAATGATTAATCTAACAAAAGTCCGGTTAAAAATGATATATTGCTGCTATTATAAGACTTGCGTAAGTTACTGTTTTACTGGGTTTGAGAAGTATCTTTTGTCTTGTTTCAGTCAATTCAAAATGAAACACCACAGTAAACTAGTAGTGTATTATTTTATGCTTCTCTTTAATGGGAAATGATAGCATTTTTTGATATATCATATCTTGATGACTTAAGTTCATCTTTGGACTTTTGTAATTTGCTCATCAGATGACAGCGGTGGTATGCTTTATAATTCAGTTTTTGGAGCAATGAAGAGAGCTAATTTCTTTAATGATTTATTCCCTTTCCAGGGTCAGAGCTGACATTATCAATTCCTTGAATATGAAAAATCCTTATCTTGCCATTGGATCCTTCGATCGTAAAAATCTCTTCTACGGGGTCAAACAATTCAGCCGCGGTTTTTCTTCAGTGAATGAGCTGGTACAAGAAATTTCCAAGTTTGCAGGGACCAGTGGCTCAACTATTATTTACTGCACTACTATAAAGGATGTTGAACAGGTGTGTGTTTATTTTTCTGTTTAAGATTTTAACCCTATAGTTTTTGTCTAGAAGAATTGTAATCATTTAGAAGTCATTACCAACTGACCATATTTGATGTAGTGCTTTTTCCAACAGTTAATCTCATAGCTATTAAAGAAAAATGATAGTGATTTTTTTTCTGTAATATCAATCTTATGGAGAGCATTTAATTTGCATGAAGCCATAAAGGATGCCAACATGACCTGTTCAGATTTTTAGCCAGTAATCAAGGATTTGGGTTGTGGATACCGTAATCCTTCATGTAGGGATTTTCAATTTTAATTGTTATGTTTATGCACTTCGTGGAAAATGGAATATTGTACTTTGGGACTGCATTTAACAAATCTTGGCACATGCCTTTTTCTTTTTCTACATGCTAACAATGTCAACATGCAAACAGCCTATTATGTTATCTTTGCCATTAATGTCAGAAAATATGTATTCCATGTTCTGATGGTTGTTTTCATGTATGTTCCCATTTCAGCTCCTATTGGCTATACAAGATGGTTTCTGCCTTCAACAGTTTGACCTGATTAATCGCTAATTCCATGTTAGCGTTGATCATAATTTTTCTCCTTGATACAGGTTTCCATGTCACTTCAGGAGGCAGGAATTAAGGCTGCAATGTATCATGGTCAAATGGGCACCAAAGCGCGTGAGGAAGCACATAGGTTTTTATTTTTCAATGTTGCAATTTTTGGAGATTCAGCATTCAGATACACTTGTGTTGATTCTATTGTTTTTCTGTTGCTCCTACAATTAATATATTCAGTTGTCACCTAACAGAAAACTAATTACTATTATTTTTAATTTAAACTTTATTTTTTACAATTTCTTTTCAGATTATTTGTCAGAGATGAACTACATGTTATGGTTGCGACTATTGCCTTTGGCATGGGTATTGATAAGCCAAACGTAAGACAAGTTATTCATTACGGCTGTCCAAAGAGTCTAGAATCTTATTATCAAGAAAGTGGACGTTGTGGGAGAGATGGAATAGCATCTGTGTGTTGGCTTTATTATACAAGAAGTGACTTCGCAAAAGCTGATTTTTATTGTGGAGAAGTAAAGACAGTAAGTATAATTTTTTTTTAGCTTCGACTGTTGACTTGTGTGTTTGGTTCTTTGTAGTTTATAGTGTTGTTGGCGATACACAGTGGTTATGCATAGCTAAGGATATGAAACTTTCTTATGCAGCAAATCCTTTTTTGCTTTCCCTTAGTGATTTGGTTCATTTTGCTTATCAGGAGAATCAAAGAAAGGCTGTAGTTGAATCGCTCCTTTCCGCTCAGCACTACTGCTTACTGACAACTTGCAGAAGAAAGTTTTTGCTTCATCACTTTGGGGAGAACTTTCCAGCAGACACATGTGGTTAGCATTTACTCCGGCAATTTAGTATCTTTTCTAATAACCCATATTAATACCTCTTCTGTTCTAATGACCCTAGGTCTTGAGCATGTACATTTTATTTGCAGGAAATTGTGATAATTGCTTGGTATCAAAAAGGGAGCGTGACATGTCAAAAGAAGCCTTTCTTTTGTTGGCTTGTATTCAATCATGTGGGGGTAAATGGGGCCTAAATATGCCTGTAGACATCCTTCGTGGTTCTCGAGTAAGTTATTGTGCATTGAGAATGGCCGGTCTTTGTGATTTGCCGTCTCGAGATCATTTCATCCTTGAAAGCTGAAAGGAAATTTGTTTCTTCTTTTCCCAATATCAAAAATATATTTACCTGACATAAAATTGTAATATATGGTTTCTGTTCTATTTAGTGTTAAATTGCTTCTTCAGTAAGATGTTTAGACTCCAGCATCAGCATGGAGTAATAAATAAATATTCGCCCATCTGAAATTGATACTAATTTTATTGTTTCTATCTTTTTCCTGCATCATTAATAATCATTTGGAGGCTGAGAATGAGGAAATTTGAAAAAGAAAGGTTTTCGAGAATGAAACTCGTGTGTTGCAACAAACATTTGTTGGCAAAGATTAATATTTAAGCATATAATCATTATTTTGATATTCTCTTAAGCTTTTTTTTCCTACTTTTTGGCCTCTGAATGCTTATATTTACTTTGTATAATCTATTTTTTTTGGTGTGTTACCTAGGCAAAAAAGATTGTTGATGCTCAATTTGATAAGCTTCCACTTCATGGACTTGGGAAACAACATTCTTCAAATTGGTGGAAAGCACTGGGCCGTCAATTAATTTTTCATGGTACTTTACATGCTTTTTACTTATTCAGAGATTTGATTTAAACGGACAATATTTATGCTTTATTTGAATTGTCTCTCTGACTCGTATAAAAATTGTTATTAGTTCCATTGTCACTGTTTTACTAAACCTTGCAACTTAATGCAGGTTATCTGGTAGAGACTGTTAAAGATGTATACATAACTGTGAGGTATAGTTTTTCTTATTTGATATGGCAAAAGTTAACAATTGATGTGCTAATTTTGTTAATTTTTTCATTAACAAAATGACTAATGACGATTGTAATGCGCGCCTATCTTTATGCTGCTCAATATGAATCACAATGCTGAATAAATTTATTACTCTGCATGCATCAGTGTTGGTCGA
>CANYCX012229011.1:0-13166 GCA_948193385.1 Breynia disticha f. nivosa | reverse complement strand
AATTTCCTCCATTATCTTTAGTCAAAGGATTCTGATGTTCTTGATTTTGGCCCTCAACAATCATACTTTCCTTTTCAGTGTTTGATTTGGCACCATGATTGTTGCTTTTAGTGTTTTGAAACCCGGCCTGACCCGATTAGTTGAACTGAAAAATCAGTGACCCAGTCAGTGACCTGGGTCGGGTTTCCTATAAAGACTGTTTTGTGTTAAAACCCGTAAAAAACCATCGATCTGGCCGGGTCGACCATAACCCGGTGATCCAGCTGGTTTCCAATTAACCCCCATATACCCATTTCAAAAGACAAAAAAAATTAACCTCCATACACTCCTTTTTAGTTAAAAAAATCCCCCCCCCCCAATAGTACCACCACCCCCACATCATCGATTTTTTCATAAGTTTCATCCCCATCCAATCTCAAGCATTAGTATTCTCAAGCAACACAATGAGACAAATATGATTTACACAAAACTTTGTCGAATCAAGATATTGTACATAGATTTTTCACAGTGAATTGGATAAATTTTGTTTTGACTAATTGCACTTTTGTTCAAGATTCTCTATTAAAGTGGTTCTAATTAATTTGGGGTTTTAGACAATTAAAAAAGCCTTTGACTATTAATTAATTTGTTAATGCTCACAACTTCCTAGAAATGTTAAAAATTTAACAATAGTGAGATGTGATGATATATTTACAGCAAATTTTATTATGTTATTTTTCTTTTAAAATACATTTAATGTAGAATAGCATAAGAGTATGAAATATAAGATCTCTGCTAATTAGTCATCAGTAAGAGGATGGAATACAATTGTAGGATAGCATAAGAGTATGGAACAATTATTTTTTATTTAATTATATTTTTCCGATCCGACTAGTGACCTATCGGTTGAACCAGTGAGCCGATGACTTGGTTGTCAGTCCCGGTCATTGGCCACGTCGGGTCTTAAAACACTGGTTACTTTCCTTATTCTGCTCCTCACTGGTATTTGGACCCACCCGTAGCGATTTCGATCATAACTACTTCACTCCTACTGAGAGTGTCTGATTCCCACGATCCCATCATTAGATTCATAATTCTTCCTGTAAAAATGTTGGCCACCTATCAATCCACATCCGAAGTAGAACGTGGGTAGGTGTTCATACTTTAGCATGATCTAGGACGATTCTCCTCCTCTTTGTTTGATACTTAGCCTTGTCTTCAATGGGATTCTAAAATCCATCTTCACTATAACCCGCATATACTCCCTCCACGCACCTATAAAATTATTTGGGCCCGTCTCCACTACCTCTACGATTTTCCTTCCCAGGTTTTGGACCACAAAATCTAGCTTCAAACCAACTGGAATAGAATGCAGCTGGATCTCTAAAGTGATGTGATTACGAGGAATGTGGTCTGGATTGTCCCATTGTTTCAGTCTTTCGTAAAAGAGGGGGTTATTGTCGTATGCTCATTCTCCACTCTCCACGATTCTATGATTATCAACGTCATGGATGAATTGAAACAGGAAACGTTGGGGACTGATCTCTTGGATCGAGGCTTTAAGCCCTGACCTCCAATTGGCTTCCATTATATGACTCATTTTGTCCAGCTTAATGAAATGTTCAGTGAGGAAACGGCCAACCAGCGTCCACCTAAAATCAAGTTGGTCGACGGTCAGATTCCTTAGTGGTGTAAGCACCTCCTCTTTATCTTCCTCTGTGCCAATCGTTAGTTAAAGAAACTTTGTCGATGGCTTGTCAATCTCCATCTGGGACTGTTCCATTGGTAACGTGAGTGATGGTCGCAGGAATTTTAGATTGTTCAAAGGGAAGGAGCTCTCAACATGGAGGCAAGAAAAAAACACAGTTGGCCAAGAAGGTACTTACCTAAGTATTTTTATGATTGAAAGGTGGTAAGATGATGAAAGATGAAGTGTTCTTGCTTGAAAGTTTAGGTATTCTTTAGATGTTAGTGAGAAGAGAGAAATTGAAAAGAGTATAAAAGAGTTAAAAAATTTTATGTTTGATTTCATAATTTGGGGGAGGAAAATGTGACACTTCGCATCCTTTAATCTTTTCTTTTATTTTTTTTTACACCTAAATTAAGAAGTACAAAAAGTTGAACAAAAATAATGACTTTTTATTATTTATTTACAATTTTAATACTTTTTTATTTTTTCTTAAAATTTCTAAACGACATAATATTATTCTATTTTTCATTATTCTCCTTTATTTTTCTCATATACTATTTTTCTCTTCTTGTCTTGTCCTCCTAACATACAAACAATGTCTTAATAAAGAAAAAAATAAATTGAATGTTAAAATTGTAATATTTATTTAAAAAATAGACTAACTTTTCATTTAACTTTATTTATTCCCTAAATTTAGAGGTAAAATTTTTTTAAAAAAGAGTTAAAAAAGATAAATATTTATTTCTTAAATCCAAAAAATCTAAACCCTAAATATTGATCTCATTCAACTGTTTCTCCATTCTTCAAATTTAATAACCGAACAACAAAATCTTACTTCTCCCATTAGACTCACCTCTCTGCCTCTCCTTTATTCAACTTTCAAACATAGTCTAAAATATGAACACCTCCATATATAACTTATATTTTCATGAAAAAAAATTTAGGAAAAATTATTTTATTATGAGAATTAAATATTTGTTCATCTTGTTTAAAAACTTGTACATTCATGTTCCCACCATCGAAATTTAGCCACTTAATATTCCTCTACAATTTTTTTACATTAATACGCTTTAGTGCAATAGTTGATATGAATTTATATTTAGTTTAATTAAGTATCAAAATATTTGTTATGTTTGATAGTAAACTATAAATAAACATATAATAAACTCCTTAGAAATAATATTTTGAAATAAATATTGATAGAGTCATACTTTTAAAAATAACAATAAGAAGAATACTATGTAAAAAATATTATGAAAAATATCCAAAAAAAATATCTCTATTTTTTAATTTTATTGATATGGTTATTTTTACAATTCTAATGATCTAGAGCATTCTCAACATATTTAACTATATTAATATTTTATTGATTTCCTAACTCAATTTGTACACCTAATAATATCTACTATATCAAACTTTTTCTTTATACTTTGATTAAACTAAAAGATTTTTAGAGTCACTTTATCACTATATGAGTATGACAAGTGAGTGTGCACGCTTCTAAATAATAAGTTAAGGAAGGTAAAATAATGAGTTTGTGGGGAATTATTTTACTTATAGAGTGATAAAAGAGTTAAGAATATTTTTAATGGGTTTTTTTAAAAATTATTTTTATCTATTTTAAAGAGATAATTCTAAAAAATTTGCTTCAATATTCTCTTTATCTCAAACTTTATTTTTAAAATAGTGAAGAAAATAAAGTTGACTAGCTAGAAATAGATTACTATAACCACTCTTTATATTTTTTTCTAATTTAATCTTTAATTATACTTTCTCTTTATTTATTTAATTGTTTATTTGAATCATTCAATCGCATTCATCTATTAAATTTTTACAAATTGATTCAAAGAATACCATTGGTGCACAATTAAATTTTCACTCTTTTAAGTACAAAATCTTTTATTTATGTTATAATAATATTAAGATTTGGATGTCTAACTCTATCTCTAATTCTATTGCAATTGTATCTCTATCTCTATAGAATATTTATCTCTTATCTCTATGTAATTCCATTACTATAAATATGGGTCATATTCAATATAATGAACACCACGATTATTCTCCCCACATTATTTTATAACACGTTCTCAGCATGAATACTCTCTAAAAATAAGCCAACACCTACCAGAAGTTGAATGTGATTTGGTTTTGAGTTGAAACTGTTTAGTCATGAGAAAGCAGGGAAGCCTTATGCGGTGGCCCATTTCCTACCCTTCCCCAAATAATGTATTTTCCGTTCAAATAAATTACATATACATGAGCTAATCCGAGACAGCGGTGTGACTCCACCAAGCTTAGCACATGTCCATTTCGTCTACCTGGAGAAGCAACGAAGAAGTGATGTTTGTATCAATTGGTGCAAAATGGAAAGCATACAACGCTTTTGGGAAGAAAGAAAAGAGGTTTGAGATATTTAAGGATAAACTTAGGTCATTGACGAGCATAATTAGTGGAACGGTCTTACTAGCTTGGGTTGAACAAGTTTGCAGATTTGAACAAGGAGGAGTTGCATGCGTTTACGGTAGTGCGGACCTTGAGGTTATGAAAATCGCTTCTTCGCTCCAAGCGATCAACGTCCTTCACAAAACTTGATCGTTCATGGTGTTTTCATTTTTTCAAAGGATCAAAGGAAACATTGGAAAGCAGAGAGTTTTACTAAATAGTATTTTTGTCTTTTTCTTCACTAAATTCTTACTGATTGATTGATTTGCGGTAGTCGTTGCACTAATATGGGTTTGCTATGGTTTGGCATAATTCATGCTTTTATGGTTTAGAAGGTTGATGCGGGATGGTCTATAAGAGGAGGAGCCTTCTTTGAAATCCATAAGGATCGTTGGATGATCATCTTAAGTTGGTAAAATTTAATTTATGATATTAACTTGAATTCAACTATATACATAATTTTATTTTCTTTTAGTTATTAATTTGTTTATTAATTTTAATTCTTGAAAAATTAATAATGGTTCTAGAAGAACTAATATTTATTTTATTAATTTCAATTCTTGAAAAATTGATAATGGTTCTAGAAGAATCAGTATTTGTTTTATTAATTTTGAAGACTTGATAACGGTTTTAAAAAAAACCAATATTTGTTCAAGCTCCCGAAGAATTATATACATATGTTTTGCAATTCCTGAAGAATTGATAATAGTTCTAGAAAATCAATATTTGTTCAAGTTCCCAAAGAACTATAATATATTTTCTCAAGTTTCTGAAGAACAATAATATATTTTCTCAAATTCCAGAAGAACTATAATATATTTTCTTAAGTTCCCAAAAAACTATAATATATTTTCTCATATTTTCTAAAGAATTATAATATATTTTCTCAAAGTTTCTGAATAACTATATACTTTAATTTATTTGAGTTAACATTTATAAATTTATTTATTTAAATTCTTGAAGAATTGATAATTGTTCTAGAAGAACCAATTTGTTTAAGCTGAAGAACTGTATACTAATACTTTGTATTTCTTTTAGTTCTTCAAGAACTAAACATTACAACAATTTAGTATTATAAAATTAATTGTTCCTAAAAAACTATTTTGTCAATCTCATCAAGTAAAGATGATGATTTGTATGGTGTACAACTACACATTTTATAATAAAAGATAAGAAATATTTCTCTCAACTCAAAATGAGATAAGTTTATGTGTATATAATATCTTCAGTGTAAGAATAATTGAATGCTCCGGAAGAGTTAATATATCTTTAAAAGAATAATTGACTGTTCCGGAAGAGCTAATATATCTTTAAAAGAATAATTGAAAGTTCCGGAAGAGCTAATATATCACTATCTGAAGGAACATAATCTTTTATTTTAAGGCTTTTGTTCTCTCCAAAATCATATCAAATTTATTGAGCTTTAAAAATAATCGCAATAATGGTTATCATGTTGAGAAAACAAATGAGAGAAATCAAGAATATCTCTATATCACAAAATTAGTGATGGAAAAGAAATATGTATTAGAGAAATTATATAAATTCTCTTCTGGATCATAGTACAAATACATATGCATGCCTGAAGCAAATGCAATAGTAAACCCAAAGTTTACTAAATATTTTTCTGTAATTGACATAAACAATTGAGACATCGTAAGACTACAATGATGCAAAAAGTTATTGAAAGTTCATTCGAACATTCTTTAAAGAACCAGAAGATTCTTGAGTCCACTGAACATGTTTAGCTTGCTCTTAAGAAAAGCTAATTATCAGGCATTCATTATGAAAAATTCAAAATGAATCACCTAAATTTTTGGAGCATATACAAGGTGATATATGTGGAGCTATTTCATCCACCACGCAGACCATTCAACTATGTTTTGTTATTAATTGATGCATCAACTAAATGGTCACATTTATGTCTATTATCTACTCGAAATGTGGTATTTGCAAGATTACTAGCTCAAATAATTTGATTAAGAGCAATTTTTTCAGAATATGCTATCAAACGGTTCGTCTTGCTAATGTCGACAAAATTACATCGAAAGCTTTGTTTCTTAAATTGAGGGGAGAGAAAACAAGCAATTAAGTAAACAAATGGCCTAGAGTGAGCCATCTTTAAAGAATCTTGATGTTTATACAAAACAATATGAACTAGAAGTTCAAAAGGATCATTTATTTATAAAGTATAACAAACCAATTATCAGATGTATTTTGTGATTCAGATTGAGTTACAAAATCATATATGCTATCTAAAAATGCTTCAGTCAGAATTGATGTCCGAGTAGAACAACAAATTGATAATATAGAAAATGAGTCAATGACACACGTGGTAGTCCACTTGGTTTTAAAGATAAACACCCAAGAAAGAAAAAAAATGAGAAAAATGATATTCTCAATATCATCAAAGCTCTTGAAGAGCATAGAAATAACTCCTGAAGAAGTTCAGATATGCAAAAGTAATAAGATCTCAATCAACTATGCCCATAGAGAAAAAAGATGAGATAGAAACTATTATCAATAATGTATATGCATATACAATGACAATTGATATTGTAAAAGATAATGTTGATATGGAACCTAAAGTTGCTGAAGAATGTCAGAAAAGAAAAGATTGGTCAAAATGAGAAGATACAATCCTGACTGAATTAAGCGCATTTGCAAAATGTAAAGTTTTTGACTAGTTTAAATGAACTTCATATGCAACTCAAGGATGTTGTTACTACATATTTGTATAGATCACTTAATAAAGACATATTGATGAAAGTCCTTGAAGGATTAAAATGTTTTGAAGCATGTAACTCAAAATCGCGAGATTCAATTAAGTTAAAAAGATCTTTGTATAGAGTAAACCAATCTTGAAGATTGTGATATGTTCATGTGTTTTCATTAAGAAAACAAATTTTGATTTTGTTATAATTGCAATTTATGTTATCATTGTAACTCCTGAAGAGTTAACGCAAACAACCTTTTGGGCCCATAATTTGAACATCAGAATTTATAGTTGCTTTGTTTCTACGAGCAATATGTTTTCTTAATGATATTTGAATTTGATGGTAACATGCACAATATTCATTTTAATTGATTCCTTAATCTACCATTGTGATGACATATGTCAAGAATTCATATTATTTGAATTCATATTCCACATAGAAGATATTTGGTATTTTTTTATGTGGATTACATATTTTGAATTTGTGCACTTGTTCTTTTTACATTTTAAAAATTTGTAGACTAGATTAAGGACATTTACAGGTTATTGCTTTCATGTCAAATTATCTCTCGATAAGAATCAATGCTTTATAGATCTAACATTTTCTATGAAGAGATGATACATCAAAGGAGATAGAACCAAACATATTTCTCTGAAATTCTTTTTTACACATGATCTTCAGAAGCAAGGAGTTGTAGATGCTCACCAAATTCATTTTATTAACAATCCAGTAGATTTGTTGACAAAGTCACTTCCTACCACTACCTTTGAGAAATTAGTTCACAAGATTGACATGCGAAGGCTCAAGAATATTTGATAGAAATCATGTATGCATGAGGGAGAGAACTTTATATACTGTACTTTTTTTCCCTTAGCTAAGGTTTTATCCCCCTGGGTTTTTCTTAGCAAGGTTTTTAACGAGACAATATTAAAGTACATATTGTTTAGACATCCAAGGGGAGTGTTATGATAATATTAAGATTTGGATATCTAACTCTATCCCTAACTCTATTGCAATTGTATCTCTATCTCTATCTCTATAGAATAGTTATCTCTTTGTAATTCTTATCTCTATGTAATTCTTCTACTATAATATTTTATAACAATTTATTCTATATTCGTATATCAAAGAAATATATAACAAATATATATGCAATAGTTAACAAATGGTTAAACAATTAGTATAACATTTCAGATATCTAATGCAACATTCCCATCTTAAAACCTAATTATTAAGTAAACTAAGATATGATTAGGATAATTAATGAAATTAATAAATAAAAGAGGTAAAATATAAGTTAAATAGGAAAATCATGAATAAGTTAAGAGTTATATGAATTGAGGATCTGACAGAATGACGTTTGCACGTGAAATCGGCGAGGAAATGACTGAGCAACACATAGGGCGTGCTGACAGCCCGAGGGTGTGTTGAGGGCGTATTGTCTAGAAATCATCACGATCATGCTAAAAAATGAACACAAATGTGCTCATAAGGAAGGGCACGGTCGTGTTGAGGTTGGCACGGGGCGTGCTGAGGTGCTGAGTGTCCTGAAATGCTGAAAAATTGAGCGACACATGTAAAAATGAAAATGGAACAGGGTATGCTGGGCATGTCACAATGCTGATGAGTCTTTTGAGTAGATATACATTCATTTTAAACCCTAAACAGTTATAGAAGCAAGAAAAAGCTCAGAGGAAAGTGAGAGGGGGTCGGGGAAGAGAGAAAAAGAGATAAGGATCCAAAAACAGGTATTATATATAGCATTGATCGTAGAATCGAGTAGGAAATTACTTGGTATAGTTAGAATTCAAGAATTCAGAGATAATAACATGTATTAATGAAGTTTCCATACATACGACTTTGAGAAAAGTTAGTTTTAAGTAAGAATAGTTATCAATTAATGCTATAGGAGGCTAATAGGATTGAATAGGAGCATGAATATGTATATACATTGTGAATTCAATTTTATAGCAAGATTTGTATATGTTATTATAAGACGACTGAGTAGGAGAGCTGGAAAGGACATGAGTACCCATTGGTCTGAGTATTTCAGTTGACAAGTGAGTAGTATAACTCACTTAAATTATGAATTAATATGCGTATTAAATTACTTGATCATATTTGATGATTGATTGTAAATATGAATCGTATAATAGATTACGAAAATAATATATAGGTATATGAGAATGAATTTCATACAAGTACATAAGTAAAGGAATGTAATCCGATAAATTCTAATGGTTTGCAATCATATTGTGGTATAAGATGATATGATATGATGTGGTATGTTATGATATACTATGATATGATAGTATATGGTAAGAAATATGATATATATACTTATATATGTGTATATGATACATGATATGGTATTGGTGAGGTGGTATGATATGGCAGGACAAGATATATGATATGGTACTGATGATGCGATATGATATGGTACTTGATATAGTACTTGATATGGTATTGGGGGTGATTGGATTGGTGGTTTAAGATATATCACGAAGAGGAAGTGGAGAGGGAGATTATACAGTATATATATATATATATATACTTACAATTGTTTATATTGCATGCTTTAATGAGAGATTTCTTATATAGTGTTACTTATTTATGATATTTATCTGATATGCTTACGGGATATACATGTGATTACTTAATTAGAGATTATATAGGATTATATGAAAGTTAAATTGATTATAAATGAAAGATTGATATGTTCACCTTTATCGAATTATTATGATAAGATGAAAATGAAAAGCTTTTATTAAATTATTGACTATTCACTGAGATCGCAACTCACACAACTGCAATTTTTGTTTCTGGACCTGATAGTGAGCAGAGTTAGGTTCTTAGACTATTTATGTGGGTCAGCTGCTAGTCTCGCACTTTCTCTCTCTTCACCAGACACTAGAGAAGAGCTATATTGATAGACATCTGATGTTGTCTACATTTTGGATGTGATCTGTATAGTTATGTTTGATGTTAGGTTTGTTGAGATGATTGTTGATATGTGGTTGACTTTTGGTTGATATGTGTATATATATGAGTTCTAAAGTTGCATGATGAAATGGTATAAATTACAAAGTAGGGATGATGTTAAATACATATGAGAAGTGATATTATTGATAATAATAAATATAACTGATATAATATGAGAAATGTACAAGTATAAGATAAAATGAACAGGCTGATTATAAGTAGATTTTAGGTTGAAGCGAATCAACACGAGCCATGCTCATATGAACTGGAGGCAACACAGGTCGTGCTCTTACACTGTTTTGCCTGTACTGCTCAATTAAGGGCCACTTCACTGTTCAATTAACCGATGATATTTATTAATAGATAAGATTGAGAATATGAAAGGATAAAAGAAAATGTTTTTGATTATATGTATTTGATTAATGATTTAATTAATAATATAATTAAGAACGTAATAAGTGTAGGATGTTTTACCTACTACAATTATAATTTATCCCTTGACCTCCTATATCATGATTAGCATAAGACATGTCCCAAACATCCTTATTTAGTGCTAAATCACTTTCTTGATATGAAAAAATTGATAAGTTTGAATAAATGACCTAATTGTTTCATTCGGGTGCAGCTACACTCTTCCCAATCTTGTCTATCAAATGACCAGTGATATCTTCTCTCATTTTCATGAGTGGGTCAATTCCTTCGCTTCACTCATGCATTCACTTGTGATTCTTAGCATACCCAATCATACCCATACTTGTCAACATTTTATGGTCAAAGTATACTAAAAATCACAATAAAAGACAGTAATTTTTAGTCTAAGGATAGATATTTGACACTATAAATATTGATTGGTCTCTAAATATAATGTCTCACATTGTATCTATGCACTTTGTTAGATATCCCAAATATCTGTGACTCATAGAGCATAATCAACTACAAAGTACACTCTAGTCTTAAGTCATTTCCATTCCCATGGAAACAAGTGACTAGGGATATTTAGAATGTTAATCTCATAACTTCTAGGTTCCACTATCAAGGTCCTCAACCTTGATACCTCAAGCACTTAATTAAAATTTTTGGATATTTTATCAAACACATAGCACAGGTCAATATATGAAGTGATAAAATAACGCCTCATAATTTTATTACTAAATAATAAAAGTTACAAATAATATATTGGGGCTACGATTTACACTAACAAGATCCTATGCATATTATATGCTTTTATGAATGTTTACATGATAGACAAATTGATAATGTGGAATATAAGTTTTATATGAATCACTTGTTAGATGTATGTAAGAATATTTAGAATGGAATTATATATAATGTATAAATAGTTGATAGTGCGTTGATTTATCATACCTTGTTCAAAGTGTCGATTAAGGATTTACTTATTATTAAAGTTATGCTGATTAAACTTGATTGAAAACTCAGCACAAATTGTATCAAGCTGTGTGATCATTCTACGGTATTATTTTCATAATCAGCTTATTCACATGAGCTGTGTAAATTAACATGGGTAATGCATTATAAGTACACAGGGGCTTGTGCATAATGAATGCAGAGGTTGTGCTAGTTAAACACGAGGTTAAGGCCATGTGTTGTGTTATGCTAATAGAGGCAGTGTTTAAGGCCTTATTAATAATTAAAAGATATAAAAATTGTTTATAAATAGTTAATAAGTAAAGGATAAAACTAAATAAAATTAATTGAGAGAGAAAGTTTTAAAATATCAATAATGATCTTGTATGTTTATAATTTAGAAAAGATTAAAAGTCATGAATATACTAATCCAGTGTTAAAAAGTTATAATAATTTTGTAATAAGTTTAGGGTGTTATACACATGACTGGACTCGTTATCAATAGAGACCAGTGATGATGTGACACATGACATGCCACAACAGTACATGCCATGTTAGCAAATACCACGTAAGTAATGCCAAATTAGTGGAGTCTCATTACATGGGCCAATCATCATATGATAAGTTACATGTGGTGCCATGTCTGCAGCCACCTTATCATCATCATATGCCACAGGACCAAGGAGCGAAAAGTGGCAAATTCAACAAGCAATTATATGACTGCTAGTATGGAACTAGCGGTGCAATTGTAGGAATGGGTGAACTCCAAGTGCCACATGGAAATACGTGTGAATTGTTTTGGTCACCAAATTTTGGCAAAATATGTTTCTGATTTTTCTTGATTGTATGATATATTTTTGGAAATTTTTTGAGAACTTTTTTTAGAGTTGATTTTGAACTTTCGTTTTTATTTGTGTAATTAAAATTTATTGTCCAAATATATTATAAACTATAAAGAAAATTGTCATAAATCTATTCTGCATTTATTTACTTTTTTATTTTATCCTTTTCTAATAAGTTTATTATATGTGATAGATATGCCTACTTTTCAGAATAGCCTGAGAGAGATTTCATCTCATAAGAAGAAGAAAGAGGTAGAAAAACTTGAAGCAAAAATATTTTCCAAAAGATATGTTCCTATTGATAAAGATGATCTTATTAAAGTATTTAAACGATTTGAAAATTTGAATCAAGGAATACGGAAGGTCATTTGGAAAAGACATTTTGATTGTGGAAAGGATAATGAAAAGATGTTGGCTTTTTCTAAAACGACTTTTCGTGAAAAGTTTTTTTTAAGATTGCTGGTATGGTGAATGTAACATCTTAAAATTTTGATAATAATATAAGGAAAATGTGAATAAATTTTTTTATGTAAAATTTGGTATGAAGTGAATGTTAATTTTATTTACGAAAATATAAATTGAGAGGAAACTAGAATCGGGACAAATTATGTCGAGCGGAAAAGAGGTTAAGAAAGGAACAGTGAACCAAGAGCACTCGGGGGGTAAATTGTCCAAATCCGATACCTATAAATATTGGTTTGTTTCTCTCTCTCTACACATACCAAATCACAATTCTCTCTCTCCCATAACCTCTCTTTAAAGCCAAAAACCCTAGCTAACACCTTTCCTCGTGAAACCCTAGTTATTGGGAGTTTTGGAGTCGGTCGGAGATTGAATTTCGGTAAGTTTTCTTGTTTGATTTTGTGGAATCTCGTTTTTGTTCTTAACCCTAACTTTTCGACCATAAATCTCTCTCGTTTAAGCTCCAATTTGAGCAAATAATGGCTCGTTGGAAAGGTTAACGTGTATACTATCTAGGGGTAACCATGTTTGGTGTTAAATCGTGTTTTAGGTGTCCGAAAATGGAGTTTGAAAGCAACCCTTGAAAAGTGACGAGTTTGGGTTTTCCAAACCGAAGTTCTTTTCTGAGTTTCACTGCTTAGGTAAGTTTCTTTGGGCCCTATTGAAGGTGTTCTGCTAGTCAATTTAATT
>CANYCX012228744.1:0-10018 GCA_948193385.1 Breynia disticha f. nivosa | reverse complement strand
ATTCATGTTTATTATTTTTCTTCATTTATTTATGTGCACCAAATCAATTTAAGTACACCGTTCCCTGTGAGATTCGATCCCGGAGGGTATATTTCCGTGGTAAAACTACACCGACCTAGTACGTTTGCTAGAAACCGGTCAGATACCCTGCTCGCTTCTGCGATCGGATACATGTTTTTGGCTTAATTTCTAGCTTATTTTGCTAAATCTCTTTTTCTCTCTCTCTTTTTTCCCATATTTCTCTCAATATCTCTTGCTCGCTCTCTTTTTCTTCCTTTTGCTCATTTTGAGCTTTCACCTGCTTCCTTTTCTTTTTATAAAAAATCCCCCAACAGTTCCTTCTTCAATTTCCAATCAATTTTGCAATTTTTCCACCTTTTAACCAACTACACGTGGTCATCAATATACTATACGTTGTGGTTGTCCTCAACGTGTACTTTTTCCACCTTGTACTTTTGATTTTTCTTTGATTTTTCTAAATAGTTTTCTTATATATATGTATACCTATAATCAACTATATATCAAATTTTATTAAACCTCTATTTTATTTAATTTATCAACTAAATAATTAATTTTATTAATTATTTTAATTATCTTATTAATTATAGGGTTTAAAAATAGGAATGTCACATGAGGGATCGTTCATCATTGTGTTTTCATCAAACTCAAGGTGACATTGCTGCCTCTCATTGGAAGATGAATTACTAGCAAGCTGGAGTACATCTTCAAAATCATATGATATCTCTTCATCATCCACATCAATTAAGTCTTCATCAAGCCTACCAATTACATTAATTCATGATAACGGATTTGAATCTTTCTCACGAGGTCTACCATACATACTTTGTTGCTCATCAATAATGTCATTATCATCCTTTTCAACTACATAATCTTCATCAACAATTTGCTCTAAATCCTCTTCTATTCATAAGAAAAAAATCATGTTACTGCAAAAACCATGCATGAATTACCCAAAAAAATAAAATTTGAAAGAACTATGCTACGTTTAAAGTACTAACCATGCTTTTTTTATTGGGTTTTACCTAAACTTAAGAATCAAGTCAAATAAATATATAAAGGAGCTTTCTTACCATTTTGCCACGAAAATTTAAGCCTATTTTTACGAGCCATACCATTATTTCACTTAAGTTTGAATTCTACTTTAATTACCTAATTTGTCGCTGTCTCCACTATAAGCATCATTGACTCCTTCTCCAAGCCAAACCATTGGACTATCAAAAACAAGTAATCAAAGGTGGTTTTGATTAATTAGCAAGAGCCACATACTTCTTTATATATAAGAAAAAGAAAAGTATTACGGTGTCACCTGCCGCTTGATTAATTACCTTTATGAGAGAAGAGTTGTGATAGTTTCAAGTGGTGTAACTAGGGTTCTTTTACGTAAGAAGCAATGACCCTTCTTCTGAAAGAATAATCCAACGTGGTTTTGTTTTTTTACGTTAATATGCCACATATGTGTATTATGTGACATGTTCTGTTCAGGTACTTTATTGAAACATCATTCAAATATTAATGGTTATAGTGAAAAAAAATTGAATTAAGGTATTTTAACGTAACAAAGTTGATAATTAAGGTAATGTGGATGCAATTAACTCCCAACTTTACTATCAAATATTCACATTTGCCATTCACCAAAGAATAAAGATATCAACATTCATTTGATAGGTGAGACTGAATAGTATATGATTACAACTAAATGCAATTATTAGTGTAACATTCTCATCCTTAAATCCTATAATTAATAAGAGAATTGAAATGATTAATAAAATTAATAATTTAGTTAATAAATTAAAGAAATTAGAGGTTTAATACGAGTTGATTTATATTTGATGAAGGTTACATGTAAAGAAGGAAAGGTTGCGGAGAAATTAAAAGTACAGGGGGTGGAAGAAAAGTACAAGGAGTGGGTAGTACCCCATGTAGTTCAATATTATAACGTGTAGTTTTTAGAAAGTACAAGGGGTGGTCGTAAAGTACAAGGGGTGACCAAAAAGTACAAGGGGTGGGCACGACCCCCTATTCTTTAATACCACAACGTGTAGTTTCTAACTACCACGTGTAGTACTTAAATGGTGGCAAAAACTTGTGAAATTTGGAAATTGAAGCAGCTGCTGGCAAAAGATGGGTTAAAAGGAGTAAATGAAAGCAATTAAAGTCAAAAGAAAGCAAATATTACTAGAGAAACTCAAGAGAGAAATGGAGAAGGAGAGGAGAGAAAGAAAAAGAGAGGTTTAAGAGAGTAGGATACTGATTGGTAAGTCTTTCTAGAAATTTCTTGGATTTAATACCGCTATTTATATAACGAATAAATTGTGCAATTTAGTTTAAATGTTAGAATTTTGAATAATTGATAAGATAAGGATTCAATAGGGCTAAAATAGGAGCATGCATATGAATATGTGATTCAATGGTATTTTATAGAAAATTTGGTATATGTTATTTAGAACGACAGAGTAGGCGAGCCGAACAGGATACGAGTACACACCAGTCTGAGTATTTTAGCTGGTAGGTGAGTAGTCTAACTCACTTTAAAATATAACTTAATATGCAAATTGAATTACTTGATCTTATTTTAATAGTTGATAGTAAATATGAATCGTAATGAAGGGTAATATAAGAATATGGCATAAAATGGGAAACGATTCTAGTTATATGATTGATCTTATTTATTCGCGATACGATTGTGCGATGCGATGTACGATATACGTGATATGATATGGTAATTAATATGGTACTTAATGTGGTACATGATATGATATGGTATTAGTAATTGATATGGACATGATATGATATGGTATTGGTGATTGGATTAGTGATTTATGATCGATCACGGAGAGGAAGTGGAGAGGAAGATTATACAGTTTATTATGATAGTTACATGTCGTTTTACGTTGCATGTTGAAATTTCAAAAAGCTTATAAATGGTTCATATGATTACATGATTGTATGAAAGAATATATGATTACCGAATATACATGTGATTACATGCTTACAAGTTATACGGGAATATATGGAAGTTAAATTGATTATGAAGGAAAGGATGATATGTATATTTACATTTATAGAATTGATATGATAAGATGAAATATGAAAAGTTTTTATGAAATCATTGACTATTCACTGAGCCCGCAACTCACGCAACTGCGATTTTTGTTTTAAGACCTGATAGTGAGCAGAGTTAGCTTGTCAGACTATTCAAATGGGCCAGCTGCTACTCCATGTTCTCTCTCTTCACCAAACACCCGATAGGAGCTATTTTGTTAGACATCTGCATGTTGTGTACATTTTGGATGTGATCTGTATAGTTATGTTTGATGTTAGGTTTGTTGAGATGATTATTGTACATTGAGTTAGTTGACATGGAGTTGACATATATATATATATATATATGAGTGTTGTTTGCTATTGTTTTGTGATAGTACTTAAGTTATTGTGATGTTGTATCAGAGAGTATATCGTTGAATATGTTTTATTTACGGGGATTGAGATGGATATCTCATATTACAGCCGTTATATACCAACTATACTTAAATGATGCAGATTTGGTATAATATAGAATAGTGAGCGTATTAGATCAATACAAAGTTGAGCCCATGGGTGTGTTGACTAAAATGATCTGTATTCTGGATTTTATTGGGCTGTAACGAGTTATCTTAATTAGAGATCTGATTGAATAAGTATACGACTATTATATGATTGACGTAAAGTACGATCAAACAAAATTTTTTTTTAAATAGATGATCAAAAAGATTAACAGAGACGTAATGACCTAATGAATTATGTGATTAAAATGTAACCAGGTATAGGATGTTTTAATTAGAGTTATCATACATTTGATTTAGTTAGCACAAGTTAGAGATCAAGAAATAGGTCCAACAATGATATCTGCGATATATTTCATGCATTATACTAACCATAATGTTGATGGTAAGAGATTGTATAATGTTACAATTAGGCTATATTATTTTACATTAAACCTTGTTCAATTTATGGGCATTGAAATAGTTTTAGGCCAATTGCCAACATTAATAGGCTTACGGAATTGTAAACAATAATATCGAGACCAAATGATAAAAATTTCATTTTTTCATTGGGTCATTACTTAATGTCAGAAATATTAATGTAAGCTCTAGCTTCAATGCATTGTATATATATACCTTTTCTTGAGAAAGTAAAATGATGAGGTATATATTGTTAATCGTTTCATATTCATCTTGTGTTGTATGGGTGATAAAAGATCAATAAATGATAAATCGATTACTTGAGATATCAAGGTTAAAAGCCTTGATAGTAGAACAAGAAAGTACTAATATTAACATCTAAACTTTTTTAGTCAATTATTTTCATGAGAATGAAAATAAACTAAGATTAATGTGAGCTTTGTAGTAGATCATATTTTACGGTTACACATATGGAATATCTAACAGAGTTTCTATATATAGTGTTGGTAACATTTTATTTGAAGAGCGATCATTAATGAGATTGTTAGGTTTAACATGTTTTTGGCAATATCAAACTTTTGTCCTTACATATGAAGTTATTGTGACTTCTACTATAAGTTTATGGTCAACTTTGACATACAACTATGAGGCAATTATGCAAACATATGAGCACATGCAAACATATGAGATAATTATGCTTTTGCACGAATAGGAAGATGCAGTAATGTGTGGAGCCTTCCCTATCACCTTAAAGGTTGCTGCAACAATATGGTTTAATGGGTTAAAGAACATCAAATTCCTCCTTTGAACAACTCCATAAAGAATTTGTCAATGCATTCATCATCAATAGTAGGAGAAAGAAGGATGCCATGTACTTGCTAAGTATTAAGCAAAGAGAAAAGGAGGCCTTAAAGTAGCATGTTGATAGGTTTTGAAACGTCACCCTTGAAATTTGTGAACCACATTCTGAGGTGGCAGTTGCAGGCTAGTTGTTATATTTCAAAGAACTCATTCAACACAACTCTAATAGTCTCTCTCTTTAGATTAACCTAAGTCATCGGTCAAATTATTTTTTTACCAATAAATACATTAGAGAAGTTGAAGCTTTAAGAATTGTGAATTCTAAGGAAGATATGGAAAGAAAGAGAAACAAAAGAGAGAAACATGAAGAGACCTCCAAGAAGAAAGAGAATGTTGAAGATTCTAAGGGGTCCATCAAACTTCAATACAAAAATTACACTCCTTTAATCGAATCAAGGTCGTCAATCCTAGCAATCATTGGAGGATCATGGTTTATTAACCTTACTCCAAAGACTAATCAAAATTAATCTAGGCTTACTGTCAATATTATGACACTTATGACCATTTCCCTAATAAGTATCATGTGTTAATGAATAAAATTGAGTCTCTTATCAGAAAAGACAAATTGAAAGAATTTGTAGATACTAAGGCATTAGAACGTGAAGAGAGAAGAAATAATGACAGGAGCTGTAACAACCAAAGAAGTATAGAATGAAGAGTTAGAAATGAAAAAGATTGTTAAGTGATATTAATCTTAAGATAATGTCTCATCATCATGACGTTGATGAAAAAATCTTCCTTGTAAAACAAAAGAAAATAAATAAAATACCCAAATTCATTGTTTGAGGGGTGGAATGATTAGAAAAATCTTTGTGTGTATGCTCATTCCTTTATGAATATTCTTTTCACTCTTTAAATGAGAAATAAAAAAAACTAATGATGATTGCAGCACCATTCTTCAAATATGAATTTTAAGGAGTGGAAGGACAATTCTTATGGCTTAAGAAAAGCGTTGTGATCCACTGCCATAAGGTTTTTTAAGGCATCAGACAAGTAAAAAACTTTGTAGAAGTCAAGGTTCTGTCAATAAAGAAAAGTCTTCAATAATGGCAAATAAACCTTCTAGAAGTCAAGGTCTTATTAAAGAAGAAAGCAAAATCATTAAAGAATGACAAGTAGAAAATCTTGTAAAAGTCAAGGTTTTATCAAAGGAAAAAGTAAAAGTCTTTAAGAATGACAAATAGAAAATCTTGTCAAAAGCAAAATCTTGTCAAAGAAGAAAAACCTTCAAAAAATGCAAATAAAAAATCTTGTAAAAGTCAATATCTTGTCAATGAAGAAAAACCTTCAAGAAAAATAAATAGAAAACCTTATAGAGGTCAAAGTCTTGTTAAAAAAGAAAAACCTTCAAGAAAGACAAGTAGAGAATCATGAAAAAGTCGAAATCTTATCAAAGAAGAAAAGTCTTCAAGAATGACAAGTAAAAAAACTTAAGTACTATGCACAGATTTACACCATGTCACTATACAAAACCCAATAATTGACTTAGTTTTAATTTGTTTAGCCTAATTACACAGTCCTGTAATAAAGACACAATCTAACCCGTCGATGTAATCCAATAGACTGATAAACTGATATTTCACGGTTAAAGACACACACATGTAACTCCTCGTTTAACATTTGTTACACTACACTAGTGGCGAAAATGAACGAAAAGCAAGATGAACGTGTTATTTTCAAATCGATTGACAGAAGCCTTGATTTAGATCTTAATATGAATTAGATGAGTGAAGAGTTTAGTAATGTTTGTCTCTTCTTTAAAGGTCAAATCGAAGATATAAGGGCGGACTTGCCATCCACCTGGTCTATCGAAGTCAACTGCACGTCCGTGTACTTGCCCATATCTTAACGTGTAACCTTGTTACACTACAAATTTTCTTCGAATGTTTTCAAATCATCTGGCATACCAAACTTATTCTCTCTATGACCGAAAATCTCTCTAAGAGATTAAATCAATCCAAAACGTACATATTATTATTTTGTTACATGTTCGATTATTTGATAAGTTGAGAATGAAAAATACTATTGCTATGTAGTTTCTTTAGCGATCTTATACATAAGCCTTAATCAAGCTTGATTTCATGTTTTCTCGAGACTTTTGAGCTAGAGCCATAATCAATGAAAACTGAAATCTTGTTGGTTGATCACAATATAAAAGACAATGGAAACAACAGATGTCTCTTTCACTTCGTAAAAACCGAACATAATTGATGATATATAGGCAAAATGTAGGAGAGTAACTGTAGCAGTGATTGATCAGAGGAAAGCATGGAGAAGGACAGAAAAAGCTGAAGAGTAAAACGAAGAAGAAGAAGAAGAAAATTAAATGATCATTGCCTTACATCACCTCATAACAAAACCATGTCCCCTCCAAGAAAAGCTGATCATAACATTAATTTCATGTCTCCTTCCCCTACCACCTTCTTCATTAAATGCTTACATGTTGCAGATTCTTCGAAAACCATTTCAAAACGCTGGTATGCTTCAGGAACTATGAATTTTCTATATTTTAAGCTATACAACAAGCTGTACTGTACATATTTGTGCATATAAAAAGAAAGCTATCTTTTTCTCCATGAATATGTTGATTTCGACAGTTGTTGCTTAACATTACAGAAAAATTTAATCAATCCAACTACATTGTTTTGGTATTTTAATGCAAAGCGTCTGCTCTAATGCAAATCTTATAGAACACAGTTTGTGTGCAGGATCAAAAGGGTAACTAGAATTCAAGAAATTAACCCTAAACCCTAAGTTAATATTAATGATCAGTATGCAATGAAGCAGTGCACATTACAGCTATATATATAAAACCATGTCTACTGATAAAAAAGAAGAAAGGGAGAATCAAAATGAAAAAGAAAGAGCTTGCTAATAACTCTACATTATGTGCAACATTTTGCTGCAGAAAGTAAGAGTTGTTTTTGAGCATTAGTGATCAGTTATGGAGTGGATTGGGTCCTGCTGGAATAAGCCGCTTCTCGTCGCCGAATTTCGGATCAATGTTTTGGTCGTGAACCACCATTTTTGGAGGAGGAGGATTCGAAATTTGAGCAGCATTTCGGCTCAATAGTGTAGCTCTTGGAGGAGCAGACTCTGCAAGTGTTGGATTTCTATTTGTGAATGACTCAACTTTTGGCGCCAGAATGCTCGTGAGAAGTAGTAGAACTGCTGCTGTACTTAACTTGTTGATGGAGAAGAATGGTGAAGGACATTTCTTCATCTTTTCTTCCTTTCTTTCTTTCTTGTTCCCTCTCTTTTGCTTCGGTTTCGACAGAGATTTGATAGATGACAGAGTGCTAAAGAACAGAAAATAGTATAATATATATATATATATATATATATAGATATATATATATATTAATGTCTTCCTTTGTATTTATGATTGTCCTTACGTTGACTATACGTATCTTCAAAATTCTTTTAACTATAAATCTTGTGTAATTATCTTCATTGTTCGTTATTCAAAATTAAAGGAGTTTGACTAGTAATGAACAACAAAAAGTCTCAAGAGACCTGCGAACGAGAAAGTCAGAGTTTGTATATTTCTTTTAACGTTGTTATGAAACTAAAATAGAATTCTGCACTCTTAGTGTGCTGAATTTTTATTATGATCAGTCGTTTTATTTTTAAAAGTATTTTGTTCACACTCTGCTATTTCATATAATATTACTTTAAATCAAAATAAAATAAAATAAAAAGTTTCATTTAAGCATGGAAACGGAAAGAGAGAACCCAAACAACATTTCTTAAAAAAATATACGACACGGAAACTTAAAGAAAACGTACAATTAAATTTTTAATTGACATGTTCATTTTATTTAAATAATATAATTTTTTAATTCTGAAATACAATTACTCTTATTTTTAGCTTTTAATATGTTTTTTCGAAATATTTAAACCATAAAAAAATTCTGTCTTTTATTGCAACGTCTTGAAAATTATAGGAATTTAAATATTTCAAAAATACATTACAACAGGATCAAATCGGATCGATTTAAGTAAGAATTGAGAAAAACAGCAATCAGCACGCACGTGCAGCACGCCTCGTGCAGCACGCCTCGTGCTCATGAGTGCATACGAGCACAACCTCGTGCTCATAATCTGGAAATCAACAGGACTTGTGTTAAATAAATTGCAGAATGATACCGTGCACGATGAAACAGAACCACGTGCTGAGAAAATCACGGCACGACTAAATGGCACGACCCGTGTTCAGGTCGTGTTGAATGGGAATGTATCGAGTAATCTGTTCTTATTCAATTCACTTTGCAAACAGAGAGAAGGAAGCTAGCTGGTGAATTGAGGAAACCCTATAGTGAGAATTCAACAGCAAAACTCAACAAGAAACATTAAATTCTTGCCAAGAATCATTTTCAAGTTCAATTAAGGTAAGCTTTATGATTGAATAAGAGTTTAAGGAGATGATTTGAGTTACTATTAAAGTTGTATGCTGCTGGAATTCATATGATTGATGGAATTTTATGTTGTTACTTTGTTAACAATGGATTAGAGTTGAAGGAGTTATTAAGAGTGGATTGAATGATTAATTTATGGAATTGTTTGATTGTCTAGGAGGATCTAGACGATTGTGAGCCGAAAGATTAGTCGATGGTGAAGCGGTGCTAGGTTTGTACGTATTTTGAGGTAAGTGGACCACTTACGATGATATATATACGAGTATTTCGTATGGTTGTAATATTAATCCTAATTAAGTATCTTTATACTTAAAAGATTAATGAAAAGAAAGAAAGAAAAGTTTAAAAGCTTGATAATTAAGAACAAAATATGTGAATGCTCATATGTGTGATGTTGAATTAATAGGATAAGCTTGGTGAGATTTCTAGCTTGTGATTTGTATGAGCATGGTGTTGTGATTGTGATTTGTATGCTCTGTTGGATTATATGCCTAATTGATTTTGTGTTGACTTGTAGTTAACATTGTTAATACATATTAGCATGTAAATTGTAACATCCTAAAATTTTGGTAAAAAAAAATATAATAAAAAAATACAGTAAAAATACGTATAAATACGTAAAAATACGTATAAATTTTTCGCGATAATGAAAATAAAGAATTGTTGAGAAATAAATGAGATAGAGTTAATGATAATTATATTTAGGTTATGTTTTCCGAGAATTTTGAAATCGGAAAATTATTTGGAATCATGTATAAATAAATTACGAAGCGAAAT
>CANYCX012228454.1:0-12445 GCA_948193385.1 Breynia disticha f. nivosa | reverse complement strand
ATGAAGTAAGTAAATACAATCATTAGAAGAGAGGAAATCGTTGCCAAGATTGACAAGAACAAAGCAAAAAAGTTGAATTTGCTTCTTCATGAACATACTTTAGAACTAGAATTGTGGAGTTGCAGCAGCACATGATAAAAGGCTACTTTTGCAGAAGAAACACACAACAAAGTTATGTAGTGTGCTTAGATTCTCTTTAGCAGAAACCAATGTTATAATAACACCATGAACGTGTGCATGTTAGACTCCACTATAGATTCTCTTTTTCATTCCAACTCCAAAACTATGTTCAGTAACTAACAACCAACTATATAAAACTACCCCAACACTTGCAATTCATATATGCAGGAATATTCCCTTATTTTACAAGTAATTCAACAGAATGTGTGTCCCATGTTATAATTTTTGTGGCAAGGAGATGATAATTTTGATTTAACAAATGGGATCAGACCAAGTTCTGCTACAATGGGAGCAAACAGAACCAAGTGGCTTCACACTAATGGAAAAGTATTTGTTTTTGGTAAATTTTAACATGAAACTCTTATACGGAATTTAATGAGGTCCATTCTTATTGAATCTAACATTGGTATTCTTCCAACAAAATGTAGGATACTTTTAGGTTATATATTTCTTGAAGCCAGTGAAAGCGCAAACTGACTGACGAAGCATGACTCCATTCCAATAGCTAGAACACAAGACTATCAATCACTACAATTTCCTTTACTCAAGATTTTGTATCAAGATTCCTTGGGCATGAAATGCTCTGATGTAACTTTTGATAATAATATGCAATACCCTCCTCCTTCTATTTTGTAAAGCTAACAGAATATTTTTTACTGAATAAATTAAAGGCTCGGATTTATTTTCAGTGTATCGAAATATCAAAATTTTTTCTTTGTTTTCTGAGATACAAACACTAGCTTGTTATTTATTTAATTACACAATAATTATTACTTACAACTAACTTAGTTATTTTTTTAATCTTTGTGATTGTTCAAAATCGCTCATAGATTGGGACGGAAAAACTAATATTTTACGCATTTGATTATTGTTGTTTCATTCTTTAATGGGTTTAGATAACTACTTTTTAGGATAATTTCCAGAAAACCAACTATGATGTAAATATGTAATGTTTTATACAATTTTCATCAGTTGAACAACTTTTTGTTTACACCAAAAAATAATTCAGGTTCGTGGACCGAATTAACCGGATAAGCTCAATTCTATTACGAATAAGTTGGTAGAAAATATCATGGAGTCAATTCGAAAAGAAAGGAAATAAATCAAATATTTAGAAAATATTTGATTTGTTATGCAAGACAAATAGAATCAATTAAGAGAATATTTGATTTCTGTGAAAGGGAAATAATTTTCTGTCAAATGAGAGTATTTTCCTGTCAAAGGAAAGTATTTTCCTGCCAAAAGAAGACAATTCTCACCAAAAGCTCTATAAATCTAGGAGAATAGAACGACAGATCCATCAACCAACATCTCTCTGACAGCACTTTGCTTCTACTTTATGTTATTTTCAAGTCATTGACAACTCTTGTTTTTTCCATTGACAGCCTCTATTTTTACAAATTTTCTTGCATCTTTACTGTTTTATTTCAATTTTATTGTTATTTTGGAACAATCAATCCATTCATCATCACAACAATTCTACTCTTACTTTACAGTATTTTTCAGCCATTGACAAGCTTTATTTTTTGTATTTTCCTTACATTTTACCGTTATTTTCAGTTCCTTGTTATTTATTTATTGTCGATTTGACGATTTTGCGTCCATTGAATCAAGGACCATTTGGAAGAGATCGTCCAAATTTTCTCATTTTGTCAATCATTTGATTAATTTCAGATTTTGTGCATTTCATTTATTTTACTTCATCATTTGGAATAACATAAAAATTCCTGGCACGCTCGTGTTTATTTTATTTTTCTAACTTTGTCCGCGCCTTCGGAGCTAGAAAAGGACGATGTTTGTCGCCTTCTTCCGAAAAAGAGGCAAACAATTTGGCACGCCCGGTGGGACCACGTGTCGACAATAGTAGTAATAAGAAACCTAAAATTTGAGGCCAAAGACGAGGAAGAGGCTAATATTTCTATGGCTCCTCACGTGTCAAAGGCGTCTTCAGGCCAAAATTGGCAGGACGTGCTACAAGCTTTTAAGGCCATGCAAAAAGAATTGATGCTATTTATTCATTCTATGACCCAGTCAATGGCTCGATTGACACAGGCCTTGACTCAATCAGAGGTGGTAGTTTCCATGCTAAACCCCTTTGAAGAAATGGTCGAGAGCGTCCAGGCCTCAAAAAGGCTGGAACCTGTGGCCTCCTCCCACCCTATGGTTCATGTTGAAACTGAACAAGGAGTTCCGCCTGAAACGATGCCCAAGGAGGTCAGTGGGATAGAGATCCGAGGAGACGTGGAAGCTGACAAGGAGAAATAAGTAGCTGTTGTCTATCAACCCCCCCCCCCCCCACACAAGAGGGAGGATATTCCTAAGGCTTCAACTCTGCCAGTGGGTAAGTCTGTCAACTGCAACCAAGGGAATACTGGCCCATTGACATGACCAACTCTTTATGAAGAAAGGGCTCCATCCATTGGCAGGAATGTTACACTTGGGGCAGTGGTTTTGAGCCTAGGGTCAGTGGAGTGCTCTTGGGACAAACTTCACCATTGCTCACACAAATTTTTACGGTGGGAATGTCGTCAAACAGGTGGTGTGTAGTTTTCAAGTTAGAAAGTTACCATTTTTTATGTCAGTATGGTTTCTTTGTTTTTGCCTTCTAATTTGAGGACAAATGACAAGGAATCACAAGAAAAACTAACCATCCCATGGAGAAAGGGGTTGGAGGACAATTTTATGAAATTAACAGGGTCTCTATCAAAGGAGAAGGAAGTGTCAATGGGAGAATAGGGCTGTCAGTGGCCAAAATAAACAACCCAATCCATGGCAAGGAGGATGATTGACAGGGAGGAGAATCATATGACAACCCCCTTATAACCATGTTTGAGGTAGTCTAGGAAAACAAAACTAAGGGGCAATTTTGTTTAAAAAAGGAAGCATTGGAAGATATGAGCAAGTCTTTGGCTTTTGGAATCCCGTCAGAGGTGAATCATACCAAACTACTGTACATAAAGGCTCATGTAATGAAAAGCCCTTGGATAGGATCTTGTGGACAAAGGCTCGGTCATTAATGTCATCCGATGGAAGACTTTGCTAAATTTAGGAAAAGATGATTTGGTTTTGGCTTTAAGATTTGGTGTAAATATTAATATACCATTCAAGCTTAAATACTTTAAGCTTTTTGGTATAGTGGACAATTGTTTACACCAAAAAATAATTCTGGTCGCGGATCGAATTAACCGGACAAGCTCAATTTCATTACGAATAAATTGGGAAAAAATATTATGGAGTCAATTGGAAAAGAAAGGAAATAAATCAAATATTTAGAAAATATTTGATATGCAAGACAAATAGAATCAATTAAGAGAATATTTGATTTTTGTCAAAGGAGAATAATTTTCTGCTAAAGGAAAGTATTTTTCTGTCAAATGAAAGTATTTTGCTGCCAAAAGAAGACAATTCTCGCCAAAAACTCTATAAATCCAGGAGAATAGAACGACAGATCCATCAACCAACATCTCTTTAACAGCACTTTGCTTCTACTTTATGTTATTTTCAAGTCATTGATAGCCCTTGTTTTTTCCATTGACAGCCTATGTTTTTACATATTTTCTTGCATATTTACTGTTTTATTTCGGTTTTATTGTTATTTTGAAACAATCAATCCATTCATCATCAGACAACAATTCTACTCTTACTTTACATAGTGTTTGGTATAGAATGAAAATAAATTTGATTTGATTTGTAAATGAAATCAAATGAAATTTACAAAGAATTGGAATTGTAAATCCAATTCAATTGTTTGGTGTAACATGTCAATTATGTGATTTCTAAATACAAATTTTGTTTGGTATATTAAAATCCTAAAATTATTTGCATGTTATGACTAAAATATCCTTATAAAAAAGATGTAGAGAAAAAAAAAAGGTTAATTTTGTAAATAGCTTTTCATTTTGAATTTGGAATTTCAAATATTATCATTTTAGCTTGGATTTACAAATTCAACATTTTAACACATTTTTAATTCTTTCATTCGCAAATCCAAGATTTCAATCTTTTAAAAAATGCAAATTAGAGGTTAACAAAACCAAACAACAAAATTTGGAATTAGAAATCAATTCCAAACAAATCCTCAAATTTTTTCCATACCAAACACACTCTTACAATATTTTTTTAGCAATTGACATGCTTTATTTTTCGTATTTTCCTTACGTTTTACCGTTATTTTCAGTTCCTTGTTATTTATTTATTGTTGATTTGACGATTTTGCGTCCATTGAGTCAAGGACCTTGAGAAGATATCGTCCTAATTTTCTCATTTTGTCAATCGTTTGATTAATTCAGATTTTGCGCATTTCATTTATTTTACTTCATTGTTTGGAATAACATAAATATTCCTGGCACGCTCGCTTTTATTTTATTTTTCTAACTTCATTCGCGCTTTCACAGTTAAAAAAGAACGACGTTTGTCGCCTTCTCCAAAAAAGAGGCAAACACTTTCTCTCTCTAATAATATGTTTTTATATCTAGTTTTAAAAGAAGGGTAAAATTAAAAGTGAAAATTACAATATCTCTCAACTCTAATTATCTGTTCTTAATTATATTTGGCTTTGAAAAACAGTGTTGAAGATATCCATTCCTATCTCTGTTTCGAAATTGAGACCAAAAATTATTTATGAGAGAAAAGAAACAAGAGACATCCCATGTTTGTCCCTTGCTTTGCACAAAGCAGTCATAATGCTTTTGCTTTCTTGTTATCTTTCTTTTCAATTGTACTGTTTGTATGCTTCTCTATATGATCTAATTATCCAAAATAATTTTTTAAATAATGTTGTTCATACTAACGTGTCTTCCTTTTTAATCATTTTCTTAAATTAATCATCATTTCCTTTGTAATCATTATCATTCCAAGTTGGTATCTCGTCATGTTGAGATCAATAATCTTGTTCTAGAAAATCATTTTTTAACGATTCCTCAATACTCGTTTATCTTTTCTCTTAACGATTATACTCTGGACACTCATATATATGGACTTTCTAGTTGTTCTGTCTTTTTTTAGTTTTATTAAATTGAATTTTGCATATGAATTAAAAAATATAATAAAATAAATTATAAAATAATTTATTTATTATTTTAAATAAAAATGGATGTTGAAAAAAGAATAACAGGAGAATTAATTGAGAAAATTAGAAGTATTTTAAATAAAAATTAATAAAAAATTAAATTGACAGTCTTTAAAGAATAAAAATTTAGTGTTGAATTAACAAATTTAAAAGAACAAAAGACGTAATACAAAGAAATTCTATAATCAAATCAAACTAAGATATATATTTTTATATATATGTTGCAAACAATATGTTGAACAGATAAACCTTGTTTTTATCACAAATGATAAAAGAGAGTAAAAAGATTGTATTGACATTTGATGTGTGATAAAAATGAGATATATGCTCTTGATTTATACTACTATATATCAATTCTACAACAAACAATTTGAAATTTAATTTTTCTAATAAATTTTACCTGCAAAACTAACAAATTCAATTTTGAATTTTAACATGCCCCCTTAAGTTGGATAATAGTTACTATGTCCAACTT
Organism: Breynia disticha f. nivosa; assembly: GCA_948193385.1. Lineage (NCBI taxonomy): Eukaryota > Viridiplantae > Streptophyta > Magnoliopsida > Malpighiales > Phyllanthaceae > Breynia > Breynia disticha. The sequence goes on along the minus strand of CANYCX012228454.1, from coordinate 6,722 downwards.
GAAATATAACTAGTCATTATGTCAGCACGATGCAACAGAATACTTTATATTACAATTGTATTAGTTTTATTAGTTTAAATTATAATATATTCTTTTGTAAGTTATTTTATGTAAACAATAATTTTAATAAAAACATTTAAAATATAAAAAAAATAAATATTTTAAGTAAATAAATTTGTTTATTGTGGGAATAAAGTTTTTCACTAATTAAAATTTAACAAAAGATATTCCTCAAATAATTTGTTGACAATTTTTTATTTATAGAAAGTTTAACAAAAAAATATTTTTTAATAAAAAATATTTAATTTAGAGAAATTTAAAATTCTTACTAAATAAGGTATAATTTCATATAATAATTAAGATAACGATCAAATAGAAATGATGATTGGAATATTTTATACCTTAAATGTATTTATTTTTAATTTTAATTTCAAAAATCTACAAAATACACATCAACTAACATTAATTAAAGTGTATTCTGTTTTATATTAATATATAGATTGCAAATAATAGAAATATTTCTTCAACTGAAAATCAGACGAAAGCTAACAATTCGAAAATAAAATCGGACAAGGGCAAAATCAAAATCGAACAAATTGAATAAAAACAAGACCGAATATAAAAGGAAACATCAGATGAAATCAAATATAGAAGGAAAATCGAACGAAGCGGATAGAAGCAAAACCAGATAGAAGAAACATGAATTAAAATGAATCACAATTAATGAAGCGATCATTGCTACAAGTCAAGAACAATCATTAAAAAACAATTGAAAAAATCAATGAAAAATTTGATTGAAGCATTCTGCCAAAGAGTTTATAGGGAAAAAATGCTCAATGACCAAATAAAAAAATATAAGAACTACAACTCTATAATACTCCAAGAATCCCTTTGTCAACCTTAAACTCCAAACTGTGAAAACAAAACTGAGGAAACAAAACAAACAACACCATCACTTAAACTAAACTCCCAAGGTTTCAAACTAAATCCAGCTTGCTCAACATCACAGGCCCTTAAAATAAATGAATCAAACTCCCCCCATTCAAGTTCTTATCAACGAATTCCAACAATTCACTAACCAAAACAGTCTTAACACTCACATTCATTGAATTAGCCTCCACTCTCTTAAAAACAGTAAGCATAATCTGCACTAGAAATGATTTTGCGCAAATCTGATTAGTCCCATTAATGCCACCAAGATACACATTATAACAAATCCTAATTGTATGCAACAAACACTCTCCGCGAATCAACACACACGGAGACCCGACAACATATAACAATGCTCTAAGCACAATAATCTCAATCACATCCTCGCCAATTCTGCAGACCTTACAAATACTCTCAATCAATTTGCACAACACAACCACTACTAGCATTGGGTTTATTATTAGAATCAGATTCAATCTCGTCGCGAATTATACCTAAGGAGAAGAGCTTCCAGGCTCATTCTAAAGCAGGAAAAGATGTATGTAATGAGATAAGGAATGAATAAATCAACAAAACAAAGATGAGGGGGGACACTGTCGATGATAGATGATGAAATTCGGCGACAATGGTCCATGGAGATTATATTTTTTATATTAAATATTATTATTTATGATATAAATACAATAAAAACAAAAATTGTGTCTTGTTTAATTGTATATTCTTTAATTGTATTATTCGGTCTAAAATTGTTAACTCTACCTAACGATCGTGTTGCTAGTAATTTTATATGGTCAATTAATAAACTGTAAACTATTTTTGTTGGCTAAGGCTTTAGTTTATTTTTATTGACTAAACATTGATAAATTTAAAAAAAAAAAGGAATAAAAATAAATAAATTAAAAATAAAAAAAGATAAAAAACGATATTATGAAAAAAAAAACACCTTGTAACATATGACTTCAACTTAGGCAAAGATAAAAGTTACATTTTGCAGACATAATCAACCTTTATTTTTAAAATTATAAACTTAATTTATTATTGATAAATTCTTGTTTGATTCTTCGTGATTAAGCTAACCTAATTTTGTTGCCTCATGTCCCAAACACCCTTTTTACTAACAACATTTTTATGTTTATAATAAAAAAATCATAACAAAAACAAAAGCAGCCAAATTAAAAAAGCAAAGTTAATGTGCATTAAAAAAAAAGCAAAGTTAATGAGATATCTCCACCTTCTTCCCACCTCACTCCATAAAAAGTTTGAACACATTGAAAATGAATTCTATATACCATTTTACGAAAATACCCTCACTTTCGTGCCATGAACGCTCCCTATTCCTCCATAAATACCCATCCCCTAAACTTCATTCTTCCCTTTTCCTCTCCTTCCTTCTTCCTCTCCACTTTAAAAAAAAAACCCTTTCTTTAAAGCTTTTTTTCTTTCTTTTGTTTGTTTCAAGTTTTCAACAATGTTCTTTGACCAGGAAGTGGTTCAGCTTCGTGATTATCCCGATTTTGAACAAACCATCTTCTCCCCCAATGAGATTGAGGAGCTCTTGCCCATCTTTGAGTCCCCAAATGCTAACTCAAACTCTGGTTCAGAAGGGTCGAACCGTTCGGTTTACTCTGTCGAGGAGAGAAAACTTAGGCGCATGAAATCAAACCGAGAGTCGGCTCGAAGGTCCCGATGGAGAAAGAAGAGATACGTGGAGAAACTCACAGAGGAACTAGGTGGGTTGAAATTAAAGAACCAATATCTTAAGAACCGGTTAGGTTCGTCTTTAAGCCAGTGTCTCGCTTTATGGAGAGAAAATGAACGTTTAAAATCCGAATCTGCTGCCCTCGAAGCCACGCTTTCGGATTTATGTCATATTTTAAAAGCCATGCACGCCATGCAACAACAACATCACCTTCCACAAAAACATACTGCCATGCTTAACCATAATTTGAACTGATCAAAGTAAGTAATTATAGATCAAATAAAGCTCTAATAAAATCAAAATATTAGAGCAACACTCTCTCCATATATCACTCTCACTATCTAGCCAAATTTGCCGAGGAATGTGGCTAATACTGCTGAAAAACGACGTAGTTTTGACGAAACCCTACTTAGCATGAGTTGTGTAACAAAAATGAGGTCTTGCTTTTTAATCCTTTAATGGAGTTTCATTTTTAGCAGGACACTTTTTTGTTTTTAGCAGCTTTTCTAGGTGTTTGGGTAGTGATGAAGTTAGGTCCACTGTTATATGTCTTAGGGCTAACATTTGTAAGCTCCATAGTTGTTGAAATGGTAGCAATGCTCTGAGTTTCAAAGACATTGTGTTCTTGTAAATATATGTTTCTTTTTTTTTCCAAAGAGAATCTAAGTGAATGGATTAATTATCTTTGTATGGTTTTTTTTGTTTCCTGCTTGTTTGGATTATTCTTGAAATTAAATATTGAAACACAATAAATTGGACCCACAAATTGGCAACCCTACCTAAAAAGATTCCTTCCAAGAAAATTGATGCCACTAAAGTTTGTATCTGTTACGTACTATTTGTTACTCTATTATTTATTAGTTTATTTAAATAACTGTTATGTTTATTATAATAATAATAATTTTAAAATAAATTAATTTTTTAAACATGGCAATAATTCGATACAAAAGAAGTAAATTAAAATGGTATAAATGGATTCTTAGTGCAATGAAATTTATATACTTTCATATCGCTGCTTTTTCTACGATGTCTTAGTGATATTTTCTTAAAAAAACCTATGGATGTCTTAATGAGAATAGGAGCAAAAATTTATTAAGTAATAAAAGCGATCGTGAAAACACCATTTTTACGACCTTTTCACATGTGGAAAGTTAGAGGTAGAAAAAGCTGATGGGTAGATGATGCGTTTTAGTTAACTATAAAAACAAAATGTAATGATAAGACATTCGTATTCTAACGATCGCATGTTCGAATTTTCGTTAATGCCCTTAGGGTGAAAAATATGTAAGTACCACTGTAAGTGTTCTTTAAGTCCAACGATTTTCTCTGACCTTAGGCTGGGATATCACCCCTCACACTAAATTTATTTATAACCATATACAAAAGCAATTACACCATTCAGCACATTTGTTCTTACCGTGTCTAATTACTTTTCCAAATTCAGAAAAAGAAAATATATCCATATTTGGTTTACAGTTTTTTAGCCTATCTATTATAATAAAGTTAAGGTATAGACTTAAAAAGTTGACATTTGATTTTATAATTAAGTGACATGTGACAATTAATTATAAACTACATATTTAATAATTTATTGATAAGTGTATGAATAAGTTTATAGTTTCACAAGATAATACTTAGACAATAATAATGATAATTCTTTTATGTAGCAATTGTTAAATTTTATATATATATATATATATATATATATATACTATTGATGTTTTGTAATAAATTTTTATTTTGTTAATGATATTATTTTTTTTATAGTTGTTCGTTGTTTTAAATAACTATTACAATTATATTAATTAGAATTAGTTTTTCAAATAATAATTTTTTTTATAAATATTTCAAAGTATCGCTCTAGTCTTCATATATTTATCTTATAATATAAATTTATTTTAAATATTATATTTTTTTAGTCTATTATTTGTAGTTGTGTTTTTTAATCTTACTTTATTATTATGATCTTTTTATGACTAGATTTTAATTTTTAAAAATATTTATTTTTTAAAAAATCTAAGTTAATACATTAATTCTTAATAAATAGACTAAAGTATTGTATTATTTGTGTCTAAATTAAAATTTAAGACAACAAATAGCATATTGATGTTTGATTCCCCTAATTTTTGTATAAAATAATTTACAAGAAAACTATATTATATTTAGATTAACAGTATTAATACAATTATAATATATGAAATTTCACTGTATCGCACGGATACAACTACTAGTCCCCTACTAATGATATAAAAAAATTAGTAAAAAAGAAAAAAAAACGAGATGGTTTGGTTCATATATTCACGGACTCATTGCCGTTAGACTATATAACTTTGATATTATATAAAAGTATATGAAAATATGGATTTATGAACAAAAATTGTTATAAAATCTCTTGATACAAAATTGATTGATTTATTTAAAATTAACAATTTGTATCATTATAAATAATTTATTTATTTTTTATATTTATTGAACACGAGTACAAATCAACAAATTAAATCACGTAAAATATAAGTTAGCTTACTTTTACGAGTTTTTTTTAAACTAGATTACTTTTACGGGTTAGCTTCAGCTCACTAAAAATTGAGAAAGTTGGGTTCAAAAACAATTTATATTGAAATAAGGAAAGAATTTTATATCACTTGTGAATAAAGCAAGGAACATAAGCTACGTAAAGTAGTTCTCCTAAGAGTGCGTTTTCTTTTTGTACATGCACTCTACTCTTCCTTAACACACCATAGCTTCTTTTTTATCATCTATGACAACATAGCCTATAGGGTACAAAGTTCTCGATTTCTGATACAATAATACGATTTATAAATATATATTTATAATACATTAAGAATAACCTTAATTTTATTTTTATAATAATTATATCACAAATAATAATATTTTATAAAAAATAATATAGTATAATTACGACACAATTAATATGAATTCACAACCCTTCTCATTGGAAGTTTGGTCCAGAAACGATAAAGATTCCTCTAGGTCATAACTAAAGTCAAAGTGGCAATTCTAGATGTATTCCTTAATCATCAATCGAAACAGACAAAATCTTACAAATGTTTGGACAGAAATTAAAATTGTTGAGATTCCAAGTTGTCGGATGTTCCCCGAATCATCCATAAACTCCCAACAAGTGGCTCTTCATGCATCGCTAAGTGCTGATGGGTATGGATCTTGATTCTTCGTTACTGTACCTTTAAGACCATTAAAAGGATAGTAAAAATGGAGGAGAGGGACAACACATGTGGCATTCAAGACTGAGATTACATCAGTATTAGTAATACACACACATGACGGAAAGAGCTAAAAAGATTGATATAGAAGTTCATAGAGACGCCTTGCCTTTATCAAATGCTTCTTATTAAAACATTTTCTCAACTCCAATTCTCATTAATTAGCTGAAGTGAGGAGTACATCTATTTATAGTGTACAGTAGAAGATTCAAGAAGCTCAACTTTCCAGCCAAGCTCAACTTTCCAGATAATATTTGTTAACAAGCTTAACTTTCTAGTCAAGCTCAACTTTTCAGATAGTGTTTGTTAACAAGCTCAACTTTTCAGCGAAGCTTAACTTTCCAGCACGTATTTGTTAAATAAATCAAAATGAAATAACCTCTAGATTAAACTAATCTACCAGAAACATAGTAACTAAGTTATTTGTGACTTATCTTCAACGTTAATAATATATGAGCACTGTTTACGATTAGATGTTTTATCTTTCGTGTTTTCGTACATAAATAGTGCGGAAAACTGAATGAACTCATTTTATTGGAAGATTACTTTGTTTTTTAAATCAAAGTAATTTGTTTTTTAAATAGTTGCAAAGACTTTTTATTCATTTATTTATATGGCATCATACGTGTAGGAAATTTCAAAACTTCTTGGAGATAAAAATGCTTAAAGTGGGATTAGCTTAATTTATCCTCCTTATCACATAAAGAAAAGAAGAGCCAAAACATGAATGAAAAAAGTATCGGAACATTAACCAATAGTCAACTATATAGCAAAGTTAGGGCAAAGTGGTGATTGAAAAGAAAAAGATGAGTTTGGTAGAGTTGATTGTCACTTATTAATAAAAAACTTTA
>CANYCX012228409.1:0-17872 GCA_948193385.1 Breynia disticha f. nivosa | reverse complement strand
TATATATATATATATATATATATATATATATATATATATATATATATATCTCAAACCTTATCGCCCCTTCCACACGCCTTCAGAACATAAACCATGTAGAAATGCCTTGTTATATGTGAAGATATCTGGGAACATTCTCTTTTTCTTCATTTGAAAAAATAATTCTTTGTCCTTTTATGTTAAATCATCCTTGTAACTAATATCGAACTTGCTTTCACTTGCACCATTACTTAGTAGAACTAACTACATTAGGCTTTTAAGTAATATCAAACTCGCTTTTCTCTTTCACCATGTCTTCATACAACCTAATTAGTGTCTGGCATAACCTGCACATCAAAGTATTACAAATCAGGTCTAATTGCCAAATTAATTTTAGCTGCCATATATAAACCTCTAATCAATGTGTTAAATGTCACGGTGTTGGGTTGGTATCTACTTTTATAAATACAATCCATAATTGCAAAACCAACAAACTTTCTTTGCTTCTCCAGTTTACAAAGAGCATCTATCTGTGTATTGAGTGTCATCATTGTAACATCCCTATCCTATTAGCTTATAATTAATAAAATAGACACAGTATCACATCCCTATTCTAATAACATATAATTAAAGAAATATACCTAGAAATTAAAGATAAATCAAATATAAAATTAATGTATATTATTCATATGGTGTTAGTTATATGAATGCATAAGTATAATAATATGAATTGAAGTAAAAATGATATATAACATCAGAATAGTGTTTAAAATGGAAAATAGGTTAAGTTTGATGCATCAGGTGTGTTGTGTTAAATGGTGGGTGTGTTGAAGTTAGAAGTCTGACACATCAGATGTGTTGCGTGAGATTGTTGGTTGGTTGAAGTCAAAAAGTGTGACATGAACTGTGTCGCGACACGATGTGACCGTGTTGCACTGCAGTGCATGCATAAACCTTAGAACTTTAAGCATGAGCTAGTGGGCTTTAATGTACAAACAAAAATAAAAGTTGTACCAATTGAACATCATCATAGAGGAGTAGCAGAGGAATCTTATGAAATCACATTAAAACCTTCATAAAACAACCCCCATCAATTTTAATAAAAAAAAGAAAGGAAGGAGGAAAATCAGTGGAAAAGAAATAGAGAGGAAGGAGATAAGAAAAGTTACTGAATTTTTAAGTTTTAATCGTGAATTTTTGGAATTTTAAGAAGGATTGATAGTTAGGATTTGTTAATGATGAAGTGATAGATTGAATACGATAAGAAATAATAATTTTGATGTATATTTACACGATGTAGAGTCATATTGAGGAAAACACTAAATTATAGAGAATTATTGTTTGGAATATAGGACAAATATTTAGACAATGGTATCAGGATTAGGGTCCAGAGGAACTCCAAATATTACGGATAAATAGGTGAGCTGTCTAGACTCACTTTTATATATGGTTATATGTGTGGTCACTTAAAGAAAAGATAATTAAAGAATATGCATCGTTAATTGATTGTGATTATATTATTGATATTGAAATATATGAGACTTTCAGAATTGCTAGAGTGTGGAATTATTGTTGTGATGTGCAGGGATTGCACCACTGCCACAATGCCTATAGTTAAAATGTTTTATATGATGAATGTTTGTATGCATATGATGTGATTGAGATTGGATGATGCATACATGTTAACCACACAAAAGATAATTTACTCGTATAGAAGAATGGAAGCATATACATATATGATGATGGATGAGATGAATGCAAAAGTAAAAGAATGATTATAATGAAAACACTAGCAGATAATCAAATGAAAAAAAAATAATGATATGAAATGGAAGTACATGAAAATTCATGACTTTAACATATGCACAAATGATTAAATGAATTAGAAGAATAATAAATGGAGGTGATAATTGGAGATGTGCAAAAATGTAAAATGGCGATGAATTGGAGGTGATTGAATGGAGATGAGCAAAAATGACCATTTAATTTTTTTTATATGGAGATGAGCAGTTATGAAAATGGAGATTAGCGAACATAAAAACGGAGATGTGTGGATAAATTATTAATAAGAAACAAAAAGAATATGTACAATACACATAAATGAACATAAGAAAAACATATGCAAATGATGTATATGTTCATAAGTAATATGGCTATATAAAGGAAAAGTGACCCAAAAGAATACGAATGAACATATATATATATATATATATATATATATATATATATACATATGAATGAAATATGATCCACAAAGTGTGTTATATGTTTGCAGAGGGATAAGCCTAAAGATACAAATGTACAAATGGGTATATGAATGAAATTATAGAAATGAATACAAATGAATGTACATGTACACAAGAATATAAGTTAATGTAATTGAGGATGAATGAGTATAAATGATTTTAGAATAAGTACAAAGATGTGGAAATAAAAGAAAGGGGAAAATAAATGATTATCAATGTCATATGAATATGTCATATGATATCAAAAGTTCAAATTAATTAATTACTTGTAATGTAATATGAAATGATTATTTAAGTTATATTTTGATTACTCACTGAGTTTTGTGGCTCCTAAAAATACGCATTTTGTTTTAGGTTTAGAAATATAAAGATGACATATTAGACGATTATTCCTTAAGGTTGGACAATTGGAAGCTCCAACAATTCTCTCTCTTTTTATGCATTGTAATTGAACATTATATATATTGTACATGATGTAAATGTTTGTTATTGTTGTATGACTATTCAATTTGATGAAATAAAAGTGTATATTGATTATGCTATTATTTATATGAATTTTTTTTAATAAAGATAAAGGTTGCTATATGAATAGGTTGATAAAAGGTTAAAAGTAGGTAGATTGTTTAGATGGCCTATATCGTATATTAAGAATTTTCTTATTGTGAGGTCTACATTTATTAGAATTGATTGATTGCTCAACATAAGTTGTATATAAAATTGTGTAATCATTCTTTAGTATGATTTTCATGATCAGCTTGTCCAACACGGGCCGTGTAAATCAACACGGGCCGTGTAAATCAACACGGGCAACACATTGTGTGTGTGTATATAGGGGTCGTGTATAGAGAACATGGGAGTTGCGCTAGTACTAACACGGGCCTATGCCCATTGGTCATGTTATAATAACACAAGCCATGTTGAAAATAAAAAAATGGAACGATAACAATTGGAAAAGAAATAATTTAAAATTATATGTATTTATATTGATTATTCAAGTAAGGTAAAGGTTAAAAGAAAAATATATAAATTAATCATTTGTTAATTAGATATAATAAGATTAGGGTGTTATACACAGAAACCAAGAATTAATCACTGGTAAAGGGCCTAAAGTGCATAGGTACTAAGAAAACATAGGCATAAGTATACATAATAGAGTTAAAAATGATAGATGGAATTAGTATAGTGTTAGAATTAAAAAAGTGAATTTCGGTGATCAACACACCAGGCGTGTAACAGACCACAATGGGTGTGTTGAATCTCAGTTCAGATAGAGGAATTATATGGCGACCGTGGCACGTTACATAGTGGTTTTGTAGCCAACACTGGCTATGCTATAACATGATACTAGCATGTTGTGCTATCAAACATGTATAAAAAGGAATTATTTTAAGCAGAAGGTGGAAGCAAAATAGAAGAAAAATGAGAAAAAGGTCAGAGAAAGAGAAGAAAACCTCAATAAATCACCTTAAACTTTAAACATGAAACCTCTATCAATTTCACTTTTTAAAGTAAGAAGAGAGAGAGAAGAAGGCTCTAAGAAGAGGGTTAAGCAAGAGGGAGGTAAGAAAGTTATAGATTTTAGAGTGTTGTTATAAATTCAAGTGATTAAAAACAGAATTGAATATGAAAGTGTGTGATAGAGAGATAAATAGTTTGAAGAGAATTTAAGGATTCATATTCATGAATACATATGTATTTAGTATTGTTATTGAGTATATTGTGTGTTATAGATCATTTTGTTATTTGAAATATAAGACAACAGGATAGACAAGCAAATTGGGATCATTGTCTGAGAAACTCTGAATACTTCAATTGACTGGGTGAGTATTATAACTCACTTAAATAAAGATATATGTGATAATTTTATCTATGTAATTAGGATTAAATGATATGATTGAATGGCATATGTATATACATGGAAATGATATAAGAATATGAATCACAAGAATGAACTGCACAAGTATGAAAGTATGTTAAATGCCATATGATAAATGTGTTGTTGAATGTTGATTGATTTGAGGGGATTGTGAGAATGGGAGGAGATGAAAATGATTGATCAACCAAGAGAAGAACTAGGAAATAGAGATTAAGTAGAGAAACAAAGAATGAGTTGAGTAATATAATGATTTGTGAAATAACTATGCACATGAACTAATTTGAATGGATATATGAATGTAAATGGAATATGTAGTATTGACTTATAGTTTAGTTTTTATAGATTCTAATGATTACTCACTGAGTTCGCATCTCATAAAAATGTGTAAATTTTGGTTTCATGTACAAAAAAGCTAGATAGAATTTAATAGAAGAAATCTAGCAGGTTGGAAGTTGAGCTCCAATCACTCTCTCCTTAGGCATTTCATATGCATGTTATGTGAATTTATAAATGTAATGTGTTGATTATTGAATATGAAGTTTGAATGTATGACTTGCTGGTATATATATATATATATATATATACTTGAGTGAGCAATGTTGTTATTGCTGTATGTGGATTTGTTTGAGAGAAGTATTGTGAATGGAATTATATGATATTTTGATGAATTGTTGATAATTGTTTGATATATAGATTTCTGAATTGGATATGAATGGAGAACTAATGAATTATGAAGGTTAAATCTGCCTGATTATTTATAAACATGCATAGGTTGTATTATAAAACTATAAGAAAAATATATAGGGTTAATCTCCTATTCTACAGATCTAACAAGGGCTGTGCAACGGACCACAGGCAGGGCATGGCATGTTATACAGGGTGAGTAAATGACTATGACCTCTATATTGTTTACAAAATTTTCCATATAAGCTGTATGTCATGTAACCTTCATCAACAAGAGAGATTAGGAGCTGCTAAACCATTTGAATAAGTAGAAATATTTTATGCTCCACCTTATGAAGAGCTATATGGACCCACTAATCCACAATACTATGCTGCTATGAGGCCTCCACTAATGAGCATATACCAACAGAGATCTAAAAACTTTAAAGAATTAAAACAACTTGGGGAAGTATAATTCCAGGGAACTATAGATCCAGTGGTTTTTGAGACCTAGTTGAAAAAAGGTTTTCAATATGATGAGATGCATTCCTATGTACATGTTAGACTTTACAGTGTCCCTACTACAGGGTGATGCCTATGATTGATAGGAAACTATCCCTAAAGCTACTAGATATCCTCCAGTGCTTACTTGTGATGACTTTTTGAAGGAATTCCAGAGTAGGTATATGCCAAAAGTATATGCAGATGCAAAGAAAAAGGAGTTTCGTACACTGAAGCAGGGAAGTATGATAGTAGCAGAATATGAAGTGAAATTTAGTCAGCTATCTCACTATGCTCGTCACATCATTCCTACTGAAAGAGAAAAGTGTAAGAGATTTGAAGATGGGATGAATGCCAAGATTTGGATATAGATTAATAGATTGGATATGAGGAACTCTATGAATCTAAAGGATGCAATTGTGAGATTTGAAGATCTTTTGAAGGAATATACTAAAAAGGAAGCAATGTAGAAAAGAGATTTACATTCAAGAGAATCCAATTGACCTTGAAAGAGGGCAGAGTGCACTCCAACCTATACTGGGTATAAAAGTTATTCATGGCCCATACCTCAACCAAAAATGTTTTATGGTAGTGGATCAAGAAGAGGATTTAGAAGAGGAGGACAAAGCAATGTTACCTCAGCCCTAACGCCAATATCAATTTGTCCACATGATCAAAAAAGGCAAATGGAAGAGTGTAGAATGTTGATAGGAGGTTGTTATTATTGTTGTCAGCTAGGTCACTTCTTTAAGAATTATCCAAAAAAAATTAAAAAACTGGAAGTGGAAGGATATGTGCCTAGACATCAACCAACAATATAGAATGTAAGACTTATAGCTCCAATAGCTAGCATTAATAGAGGCAGGGGAAGAGGTACTCCAGGAACTCAACCATAAGGACAAGCTTGATTGTTTCCTATGTTCAAGAAGAAAACTTAAAATTATTCAGAAGTTATAGCTAGTGAGATACACCTATTTAATGTTATCATACATGAATTGATAGACCCAGATTCCATTCATTCATTTATCATATTTAGAGTGGTAAAAACCTTAACCCTAAAACTAGAACCTTTAACTATAAGCCTTGGGGTTCGTACTCCTTTAGGTGAAATCATTTGGGTAAATATAGTATATAGGAATTTGTGATTAGTGTATAAAATATAGAATTTCTAGTATTTCCAATCATAATAGAATTGAATGAATTTGATGTGATATTGGGTATGGATTGGCTAGCTAAGATAACACAAAAGTAGATTGTTTTACAAAGGAAGTAATGTTTGAATTACAAGGGCAAAGTAAACTAGTATTCTTTAGGGAAAGGAACATTGTACCTAGTTGTCTAGTATCAACCACAAAAGCATTCAAGATGATGAGAAATGGATGGGAAGCCTATTTAGCAGATGTGGTCGGTAGTACAATGTTACGAGGAGAAGTGAAAGGAATGCAAGTAATGGAAGATTATCCGGATGTACTTCCTAAAGACTTATTAGGGTTATCACCTAATAGAGAGATAAAGTTCTATATTGAATTAATTCTAGGTACAACACCAATATCTAAAAAACCATACAAAATGACAATGGTAGAGTTATAAGGATTAAAGAAGTAGTTACAAGAGTTACTTGATAAGAGATTTATCTAACTTAGAGTTTCACCCTTAGGAGAAACAATATTGTTTATAAAGAAAAAAGATGGAATTATCAGACTGTGTATATATTACAGGAATTTGAATCATATAACTATGAAGAATAAGTATACACTACCCAGGATAGATGAATTATTTGATCAGCTACATGGCACTACAATCTTTTTGAAGTTTGACTTATGATCTAGTTATCACCAATTGAAGATAGCAGAAGTTGACATGCCAAAGATTACTTTTAGAACCAAATACAGTCACTATGAGTTTTTAGTCATGCTGTTTGGTTTAACTAATGCTCTAAAAGCATTTATGACACTGATGAACCAGGTAGTTCAATCCTTCTTTAATTAGTTTATGATTGTATTTATTGATTATATACTAATATACTCGATGGATAGAGAAGAACACAAGGACATTTACAGATTGTGTTACAATGTTGAGAGAAAAATAGTTGTATGCCAAGTTAAGAAATTGTAAATTATAGTTCAATCACGTAGTCTTGTAAGGACATGTGATATCTAAACAGGGGATAACAGTAGATCCTAAGATGATAGAAGCAGTGCTAAATTGGGAACCTCTAAAAACAGTAACAAAAGTATGTAGTTTCTTCAGTATGGGTAGTTATTATAGAAAATTTGTAGAAGGATTCTCAATTGTAGCAGCTCTACTAACAAAGCTACTTTAGAAGAATGTGACAATTCAGTGGAATAAACAATTCCAATAGAGCTTTGATGAGTTAAAATGTAGATTAACCACTACTTTAATTCTCACAATTCCTTACAATACTAGAGGATTTATGATATACAATGATGCCTCATATCAGGGACTAGGCTGCGTTTTGATGAAGAATGGGAAAATAGGGTCTTATGCTTCCAGGTAGCTTAGACCACACAAGATTAATTATCCAGTGGATGGTCTAAAGTTAGCAACGGTGGTATTTGCTCTGAGAATTTGGTGACATTACTTATATAGGGAAACATTTTAGATATATACAGATAATAAAATTCTAAAATTTTTGATGACCCAAAAAGAACTAAATACGAGACAGAGGCAATGGCTCAAATTTTTTAAGGATTATGACTGTAATAATGAGTATCATCTAGGGAAAGTAAATGTTGTAGCAGATGCTTTGAGTAGGAAATCCAGTATAGTATTATCTATCTTATAAATAACTCTGATGGCATATTTAATTGATTTAAGAAGCATGAATACAATACATCTAGGGAAAGTAAATGTAGAAACAAGATGCCAAATGTGTACAATTAATTGAGCAGATTGATCATGGTATTGAGACAACATTCCAACTAGTAGATAATTATTAATGATGGAATCCAGAGTATGTGTACCAAACATAGATGTGATTAGACAAAAGATACTGAATGAATCGTATAACGCTCCATATACTATGCATGCAAGTATGACTAAAATATGTCATACTTTGAAATAACATTACTGGTGGCCCAACATGAAGAAAGATATAGCTAAATTTGTATCTAGATGTTTAATATGTCAACAAGTAAAGGTTGAACATCAGGCACTGACAGGTAAACTCCAGTCTCTACCTATTCCATTTTGGAAGTGGGAAAGGATCATTATAGATTTTGCGATAGGGTTACTGAGAACCTAAAATGGCAAAGATGCATCATGGGTGATTGCAGATAAATTAACAAAGTCTATACACCTTTCTCCTATTCGATTAGGGATATCTCTGGAACAACTAACAGAGTTGTATATCAGAGATATAGTAATACTACATAGAATTCTTATATTGATAGTGTTAGATAGAGATCCATGATTTACATCCAGTTTCTAGCAAACAGTATAAGTTGCTTTGGGTACAAAGTTGGCCTTAAGTATTACTTTTCATTCTCAAAAAGATGGGCAGACTGAAAGAACTATTTAAACACTGGATGAGATGCTACGATCCTGTGTGCTTAAGTTTTAAGGATCGTGGGATAGGTACATACCTATGATTGAATTTGCTTACAATAATAAATATCACAATAGTATAAGTATGTCACCATATGAATCTTTATATGGCAGGAAGTGTAAAAGTCCAGTGTATTGGGACAGAGAAGGGAAAAGATTTTTGAAGGACCAAAACTAGTACTAGAGACAATAGACAAAGTGGAATTGATTAAAAAAAGTTGAAAGCAGCACATGACAGATAAAAAAGTTACAGAGATCAACATAAAAGAGAGATGAAGTATTAGATAGGTGATAGAGTATTCTTGAAGGTCTCCCTGTGGAAAGGGACAATGAGATTTAAGGATAAAAGGAATTGAGCCCTTAGTATATATAGAATGGTTCTACCGACATAGTTAGCACAAATTCACAATGTATTCAACGTCAGTATGCTTTGGAGAATTAGGTTTGATCAAACACATATTCTTCGAGAGTCAGATAACCAAATTTATGAGAATCTGACTTGTATAGAAGAATAGGTACAGATAGTAGACCAGAAGATTAGTCAGTTGAGGAAGAGAGAGATCACAATGGTCAAATTGGCATGGAAAAATCATGAGATAAAGAAGGCAACTTGGGAGACCGAGGACATGATAAAAAAGGAATATCCACACTTTTTCACTGCTATGTTTCAATATTTTACAACCTAGGAGACCTTATAAATGTGTTATTATATATGAAGATATCTAGGAACATTCTCGTTTTCTTCACTTCAACAAAAAATTCTTTGGCCTTTTATGTTAAATCATCCTTACAAAGATAATTTATAATATTTATATAACTAAGTATGTTAGGCTTGTAACTAATATTGAACTTACTTTTTACTTGCACCATTTCTTGTATAATGAACTACATTAGGCTTGTAACTAATATCGAGCTCGTAGTTCACTTTTACACGACCTAATTAGTTTCTAACACAACATATTTCTCAAAGTATAACAAATTAGGTCTAACTGCCAAATTAATTTTATCTTCCATATATAAACCTCTAATCAATGTGTTAAATGTCACAATGTTGGGTTGATATCTAATTTTATAAATACAATCCATAATTTTAAAACCACCAAACATTATTTACTTCTCTAGTTTGGAAACATTATATATTAGTTTTTTAAGTGTCATCATTGTAACATCCCTGTGTTTTTAGGTTATAATTAACAAAAAAGAGATAGAATCCAAGAATAAACCACATGTACAATACCTAAAGTACATAGGTACGAAGAATACATAGGAATAATTATACGAAAGACAGTTAAAAATGATAGATGGAATCACTATAGCATTGAATTAAAAAGGACGATCGTGTAACATACCACAATGGGCGCGTTGAATCTCAGTTGAGATAAGGGAATTTATATGGTGACTGTGGTGAGTTACACGATGGTCACAACACAAGCTGTGATATAACACGACACGATCTCGTTATACTGTCAAACATGTATAAAAAGGAAATATTTTAAGAAAGAGGTGGAAGAAAAATAAAGAAAACGAGAGGAAGGTTAGAAAATGAGAGAAAGAAAAGAAAACCTCTATAAATCACCTCAAACTTTATCCATGAAACATCTATCAATTTTCACTTATTAAAGTGAGAAGAGAGGAAGAAGAAAGATCAAAGAAGAAGGTTAAGCAAGAGGGAGGTAAGAAAATTACAAATTTTAGAGTGTTGTTATAAATTTAAGTGATTTAATAGAGAACTGAATATCAAACTGTGTAATAGAGAGATAAGAAAATTGAAGAGAATTTAAGGATTCATATTCATGCATACATATGTATTCAGTATTGTGTTACAAATCATGTTATTATTTAAAATATAGGATGATAGGATAAGAAGATGAATCGGGATTGGAGTTTAGGAAACTCTGAATACTTCAGTTGACAAGGTGAGTAATCTAACTCACTTAAATAAAGATATGTGATAATGTTTTATGTATGTAATTAGGATAAAATGATATGAATGAATGGAATATGTGTATATATGGAAATAAGAGAGGCATATAAATCATATGAAGAAAATGCACAAGTATGAATATATATTAAATTTTATATGCTAAATGTGTTGTTGAATGTTGACTGATTGGAGGGGATTGTAAGAATGGGAGGAGACCAAAATGATTGATCAATTAGGAGAATGAGTAAGAAATAGAGAACAAAGTAGGAAATAGAGAATGATAAGAGAAATGAAGGACGAGTAGAATAATATAATTATTTGTGAAACAAATGAGCAAATCAATTAATTTTAATGGATATATGAATGTAAATAGAATACATAGTATTGACTTGTAATTTAATGTTTATAGATTTTAATGATTACTCATTGAGTTCGCATGTCATAAAATAGTGTAAATTTTGGTTTCAAGTACAAAGAAGCTAGATTGAAGTTTATAGAAGAAATCTAGTAGGTTGGACAACCAAGCTCCAGACACTCTCTCTCTTTTCTTAGACATTGTTTATAAGAGAATCATATTCATATTGTGAAAATCTACAAATGATATTCGATGCTTAGTGTGTTAATTGTTCAATATGAGGTTTAAATGTATGACTTGCTAATACATATATATATATATATATATATATATATATATATATATATATACTCATGAGTGAGAAATGTTGTTATTGTTGTGTGTAATTTTTTTTGAGAGAAGTATGGAGAGTGGAATTATGGAGAATGGAATTATGTGATAATTTTTTTTTTTGATAATTGGTTGATATATAGATTTTTGAATTGGATGTGAATGGAGAACTAATGAATTATGAAGGTTAAATCTATTTGATTGTTTATACGTTGTATTATAAAATTGTGAGAACAATCTATAAAGTTAATCTCTTAATTTAATAGGTCTAACACGTGTAACAGACCATGGGCATGGCATGGTGCGCTACACAAGACATGTAAATGACCACAACCTCCATATTAGTTTAAAATTTTCTTGGCAGGTCAAGGACATAAACACGGGGATCGTGTAAATAACCACAGAGGTCATGCTAGTCTAACACGGGATTTGCACATGGTACGTGTTTAACTAACACATGTTGTGTTGCAGATTGTGTCCAAGGTCATGTTTTATGTAAAAAGTTGTATAAAAGGTTTATGAATAGAGCACATACAGGGATAAATTTAAGGGAAATAAATAAGAAAGAAAGTTTCAAACTAGTATGTTATATGATATATATAATATAAATGAATAGTGGGGATTTAAGTTAAATGAAAAAATATTATTCACATGAATATAGGTACTTGTAGATTATGATGTTACAATCATTGTGTGCCTTAATCAACCATCTATAGAAAATAATCCATTTCACTTATTCCCACTCAATTGCAAAACAATGGTTCCATATTATGTGAGAACAATAGGTAAAAACCCTCTTTTTCATTTCAACAAAAAACTTATTTTTCCTTATCTATTATACCATCTTTGCAAAGATGATCAAAAGAGGAGAGCGGAGGGGTGGGATTTATGCAAAGTCAATGGTTCAACTTGTGTATGATTAACAATTGATGCACATATATAGTGTTGGTTACAGATTATAAACTTAGTGTCTTATTATGGACAACAGCAAAGTGATTTACATCTGATGAAAGAATAGTAGTAGTGGAGTTATTGCTCAACTAGAATTCTTGGTCTTCTAGTGTCCTTATCCTTAACACTCCCCTTTAAGCTAATATGAGTGCAATGAAGTGTTAGCTTATCTCAATGTTTTTGAAATTGTAGTTTGGACAATGATTTTGTAAGAAGATAAGCAATCGGTCATTAGAGGAGATGTAGCATACGTGTAGTTGCTTCTTTGATACAAGATCCCAGACAACATGGAATTCTATCTCAAGATGTTGTGTACGGGTACAAAATATTGGGTTCCCAATGAGATAAGTGGCTCGAAGATTATCACACCATAGTCGTGGAGGTGTAGAATGTGGAATGTCAATTTTTTTAAGTAAGGAAGAGCTATAATACTTCACTTGTGGCGATTGCCAATGGTTTATGTTGAGCCTCAGTTAAAAAGCGTGAGACAGAACATTGCTTCTTTGAGCTCCAAAATATTAATTTTGGTCAAGCATAAATTATAGGCCTAGTATTAGACTTTCAATCCAACTTTTCCCCACCTAAATCAGTATCACAATAAACTGAGAGATTTAATCTAGAGATTGACATACGTAGATACCCATGTTTAATGTTCCTGCGTTATAGTGTAGAATACACTTGATAACCATCCAATTTTCATTTATTGGTGCGTGAATATGTTAAGAGGCACATCTGAAAATAAATGAAAATTTTGGTATAATGCTGCATTGATATAGATGACTTCCCATCGTTTGACGATATGAAGTTGGATCAAACGAAGCAGTCATAGGAGAATGATGGTCGGCAGACTTGGATTTTGTTGATGAGCAATCATATAGAGTGGCAACTAGTTTGGAATTTTCCATATTCATCTATACCAAAATATTAGAAGCATACTTGGTTTGAGTAAGTAATAATCCATTAGAATCCCAATATGCCTCAATGTCAAGAAAATAACTGAGTTTTCTTAGATCCTTCAAAGAAAACTTAGATCAAAGTGTTGTTATAATGGATTCAATAAATCTATCATAAGAGCTTGTAAATAATATATCATCAAAGAAAATAAGCATGTATACTGTTAGCATTATAGTAGAACAGTGATTGATCCATTTTGAGCCAGTAAAATCGAGTGATATTGATCCAT
The DNA here is from genome assembly GCA_948193385.1 of Breynia disticha f. nivosa. Taxonomy (NCBI): domain Eukaryota; kingdom Viridiplantae; phylum Streptophyta; class Magnoliopsida; order Malpighiales; family Phyllanthaceae; genus Breynia; species Breynia disticha. The sequence continues at coordinate 4,297 of CANYCX012228409.1, read as the reverse complement.
TTTGAGCCAATAAAATCGTGTGATAGCAACATATCTCTTAAATAGCTTAACCATGACTGAAGAGTTTGTTTGAGTCCATAGATTAACTTCTTAAGAAGACAAATATGATTTGGTTTGCTAGCCTAAATAAAGTCTATTGTTTGTTTCATATACACAAGTCGTCAAGCTTTCCATTCAAAAAGGCATTAGAGAAATCTAGTTGTGAAATTGTCCAGTAAAAGGATACAAAAAATGGAGAGTATCAAGTGGAGTGTTGTAAGTTCTTTTACCAGGCTGAAGGTCTCTTTGTAATCCAATTCAAGATGTTGAATAAATCCCTTAGTGATGAGACATTCTTTATAACTAGAAGTAGAGCCATTAGGATGCATTTTTAACATGATAAACCCATTTGAAGCTAATGACATAAGAAGCCTATTTAGATGGAACAAGAACCTAAGTATCAATATGAACCAAATCTTCATATTCTTCAAGCATAGACCTTATCTAATATAAGAATTTATTATCTTGAGTGAAAGATGTTGATGTCTCATCAATGGGAATGAGTGTTGTCAGTGTCTTTGGTGTAAGATATTCAGGTTGAGATTAAGTTGCCATAGGAAGAGGTCTGGTAATCACCTTCATTTATGGAGCTACAATATCTGACATTGGTAGATCAACTATGAGATTGAGTTTAAAAGAATCAGTGGATAAGCCATCATTGTGAGGATACTTAGGTGTGCGTCAAGTGGATAATGTGTAACATCCTGGAATTTATTTTTATAAAAATGATTAATGAAAAAAAGATTTTTCTTTTTAAAATGATGAAAAATAAATGATTATACTTAGGTATATGAAGGTTGATTGAATGTTGATATAAGGGTTATGTGAAATAACCAAGAAAAAGGAGAAATGCTGAAAATCAGCAAAGTACGCGCAATGGTAGTAAACTATGTGCAGTGGGCACGACCACGCGTAGTTCACATCCCACCACATGTACTAGGCTGATTCTGGGAAAAAATATAAGTTTCTCGATCGAGAATAGATAGAACATTCAAGAAACATTTCCAAATGTTCAGAGGAAAGGTTAGAGTGAGAGAGGCAAAAGAAGAGTGAGAGAAGGTGATGAAATAGAGATTTTGACTCGAGAACAGATCCAATTGCTCGAATCAATCATAGTTCTGAGTCGAAAATCTCATAAGATAATCAAAACTGGTAAGTTTTCTAAACTTGTATTTGAATATACAGTTGGTAAATGATATTGAATGATTATTGGAATTTATAGTTTGCTAGATATTGATGAATCAAGTTGAGAACTAGATGAATTGGTTGACTTGGAGTTGATTTCATCTACTTTAGTAAGTTTGAATATCATTTGGTTAAGATAGAAAGTTGATGCAAGATAGATGAATACTAGCAAGCTTGAATTGGATTCTTATCTTGTTGATTCACGTTTGATATGAATGAAAATGGTATGTTATTATCTATATGACTTAATTGATATAAGGTTGACATATGATTGACATATATGTCTTCGTTGACATATAATTGATATATATAAATATGCCTTAGTGGATATATGATTGACATATATACCTTAGTGAATATGTGATTGACATAGGGATGATTTTAAGTTGATTAATGAAAAGCATGTAATTTCTTTATATTGAGAAAATGTTGACATGTTGTTGTTATAGTTTATACATGTGTGGTATGTTTTCTGTGTGAGAAATTTATACGCTTTCTTTGTTCTATTGCTATGTGCTATGAATGATATAATAGAAAGCATGATAAATGTGATCCTGTATGGTATCTTATATGCTCTGTATGAGCTATGATGTGATTTGTGATATATCAATACGAATGTCATTCATACATTCACGTGTTGCCTAAACATTTGTGTGACACTATATCCTGTGTGGATTATCCTGTGTGGATAAGGACTTACCGTGTGTTGTCCTGGGCGTGTTGTGTGTTGTCCATATTTACGAGCTATATGCTCAGAGCTGTGTGCTCAGGCTGTGTGCCAAAGCTCTTCTGTGTGGTACAGAGGTATCCTCTCCTGTGTGGAATAAAGGACAATAATCCGGGGTCATCCTGTGTGGATTTGCATTAGCATTGCCATTGCTTACATTTGCATTCTTATGATTACAATGCCATAGTATGTATATATGTGTGATTAAGAACCTGTGTGGTTCATGAGTGTTGTGTGCTATCCTGTGTGGTTATAGATTTGTGTGATATAGATTAGTGTGTGCTATCCTGTGTGGATATAGATCTGTATGATCTGAATTGTTGTGTGCTTAAGTTAATGAATTCCTGCGTGGACTATTGATCTGTGTGATATAATACTTGTGTGATTAGCACTGTCTGTGTGGCTCTCCTGTTTGATTATTCAATGAAAAGTTGTGTGTTATGTTATAAGAAGTGTTGTGTGCAACTTCTATGTGATTTGGTATGGTTATGTATTTTAAGCTAGGTGCTTTTATACATATACATAACGTATGAAACTTATAATGTGCTGTGTGCTAAAAGAATGTAATGCTATGTGAAAAGAGTAAGGAAATTGTGGGGCTCAAATTTAAAACTCAAATATCCCCAAATTTGTTCCCCATTTAAATAATATAAAAACAAAGATAGAAAAGATAACTCATACATAGATATATATAAAATCTCATACATAGAAATACCCCGATCTTGGGCCCAAATTCATTTTAATAACATTTACACATAAACCAACGGAAGAAAAATATCATATATACATATATGTACAAATCTGTACAAAACAAAAGCTGAATAAAACACCGGAGCCGGACCTCGTACAGAATCTCGATATGCCTCTAATCAACAGCTCGCAAGTGCAAAAGTAGCTATCTACGATCTGCACCACAATTCACAATTCAACATTCAAATAGGCGAGTATTAACGAATACTCAGTAAGTGGAAATGAGAATATTGAATAAATGAAGTGTAGGAGAACAACTCGAGGTCGTGTGGGATGAACATGAGGGCGTGCTTAACAGCTATCCCAGTTGACACGTCATGCCACAACAAACACGAGTTGTGTTCATATAACTTAAACCTATGTAACACGATCGTGCTACCTTAGAGCATGAGGGTGTGCTCATACACAATCCCAGAATGGCCCAGCCGCAAGAGGTGTGTTGGTCAGCACGTGGTCGTGCTGAGCTACTATTTTGGTACTTTACAATCTGATCTCATCTTAATTCTCATCAAACAAGTTATGCAAAGGTATAAACCTATCCAACATCATATATATATCATTCAAACAGGGTTCAAACTCATCAAACACATAAAATCACTTGTTTGTATAGTAATATGGTTAAGTTCCAAACATGCCAATACAAATGAACTCATCATGTACTCAATAGCATACATATATAAATAGTAGAATCAAAGCTCATATGAATGCCATAATCTCGTGTATGCAACAAATCTCATGCACACACATATGTGAATGCCCGGGGCTTACATCCATCAGTGTCTCACCGGCATCGCGAGTCTCATGTGGCATCAGGCGTCTCACGCGGCATCGTGAATAAATCACAAAATCATCGGGAATCTCTCAACCGACATGTTAGGAGTCGCTCAACTGACAGTGCGCATCACACACTGGAATCTCTGTAGCTCAGTGTCACACAAAACATGCAACACAATGAATGATTATATGCTTTCAACATGCTACAAGATAATCTCAAATGTATGCTCAAATCAAGCAAGTCTCATGCTCAATATATACATGCCAAAGCAAGTTACATGCTAACATGTCAACTATAAGTCAACAATATGTCAATCAGGCATATAATCAAATAGAGCATAACAACACAATCTCAATCAATACTCATATCAACACAAGCTAGAAATCACATCAAGCTAATCTTTTTTTCCTTTAAGTATAATGATACTTAACTAAGGAATTCACTTACGAAACTACTAGATAATTGTAAGTATAAAGGTCGTAAGTGGAAGCCACTTACCTCGAAATATATGCACACTCGCACTGCTTGCTCGCCGCTAGCTCACCGACTCGATTTCTCAGCCTGAGATCATTTAACTCCTCCTAAACAATCAAACCATCCATAAATCCCTCATTCAATCTCTTAATTTCATTCCTAAAACATCAACCAACCCCTAATCATATTCCAACAACATTCCAGCAACATTTACAGCCACAAAAAAGTTCAATCTAACCATTTGCAGCAAGTTTAAGTTAGTCCAACTTATCCAAACCAAGTATAGAAGCTTACCTTTACACTTGGGATTGATTTTGGCAAGAAATGGTGTTAATTTGATCCAAACA